>JAAGEH010001401.1:0-10539 GCA_011751065.1 Lasiurus cinereus
TTGTCCTTCTTCCTCTTCTCCTTCTCCTTCTTCTCCTTCTTCCTCTTTGGCTTGTTCACGGGGGCCTGAGACAGGGCGGCCAGCTGCTCGTGCACGGCCTTCAGCTGCAAGAGAGCAGGCGCTGAGCGGGCCCCGGGGCACCCCGGACCGGACCGCCTCAGATCGGGGTCACAGCTCTGCCCCCGCAGCCCGTGACCGCCGGCCCGCCGCCGGGCCGTGTCCTCAGGCGACCTGCGGAGAGGGATGTGGTTACCGGCGGCGCAGAGAGCAGCAGCAAGCCCAGCCTGCGGACCCGAACGCGCAGCAGCCGGGGGCGGGGCGCAGTAAGGACGCGGGCAATGGTGGCGGACGGTTTTCGGATGCGTTTTTATTTTGAGACGGGGCAGACAGAGGCTGACACGGCTGCCACCAAGGCGGGGTGCACAGTAGGTCCCGGGGTGAGAGGATCCGGTGCCGACGCGGGCTCGGTGCTTGGTGCTTCTCGTCCCGGCCGCCCTCCCCCCGGGCACCAGGGGCGGCCACGGGGCACCGGGCAGGGAGCGGGCAGCTCTCCGGGGTCTTCCTGGCAGTGTCATCTCTTAGGAGGCTCAGGTCAAAGTCAAAGGCCCACCCCACTCTGCTCTTCTCCCTGCCAGAACCCCAGATTTCAGCCACCTGCTGCCTGCCCGACAACGCGGGAGCCCAATTCCCATTTTTCTCAACCCATCGTCAGGGCAGCGCCCGCAGCGGGGAGCAGGGGCCCCAACTTGTAAACGAGGGGAGCGAGGCAGGGGCCCCGGGGTCGGAGGCTGGGGCAGGACAGCCTCAATCCCGAGAGAGCCTGCACCCCACGTGGCTGCTGGCCACACCACAGTGGGGGTCAAGGGGCTGGAGGACAGAGCCACCCCACCAGGCCTTTTCTGGGCAGGGCGAGGCACCCGGGCCCTCCAAGGCTCCGGAGCACTGCGGGGGGTGGGGGGGCCAGACCTGCAGGCATGGCTTCGGGGGTGGGGGGCCCTCAGACCCACGCTCCCAGTCCCCGCCCCCAGCCCTGCGGGAAGGGCGGCTGCGGCCTGCGGGGGGCAGGGCCGGGCTCACCTGCTCCTGCAGCTCGGCCAGCCGGGTGGCCCGCTCCTCCTCCGAGTCCGAGCTGGCCGAGTCCGAGGAGCTCTCCTCGCTGCTGCGGCTGCTCTCCGTGCCCTTGCTCACCACCGGGGCGGCGGGGGCCGGCAGCGCGGGCGCCTCGGCCGGCTCGTCCGGCATCTTGGCAAACCGCATCTCAAACACGTCCTGCAGGGGAGCAGAGGGGGCGGGGGGGGCTGTCTGAGTCCTGGACGCCCCGGGCCTCCGCCCGGTTTCCTCCCACGTGCTGTCCGTCCGTCCGTCCGTCTGTCGGTGACTATCAGCCCGAGAGCACGGGCTGTGCGGGCCGCTGTCGCCACAGAGCATCCAACCTCCCCGCCAGCACAGAAACCAGCCAGACCTCCGAGTGGTCTGCAAGCTAACACCAGCCTCCGCCTCCCTCTCCCCCTCGGCTGGAGCGTCCTGCGGGCTGCCCCCACCGGAGCCTGTAGCTCCCGCCGGGAGGCCCAGGGACCCGTTGGCACCAAGTGCCAGGAAGCAGGTGGCGCCAGCTGGCACATGGCCACCACCTCCATGGACGTGGCTCCGGGGCCTCCCTACAGTCTGGCCCGGCCCTGCTGACCCCACCTCGCCCAGTGGACCGGGCCCCTGACCGCCGAGAGCGCCCGTTACCTGCAGCTTCCTGGCCATGGCCACCACCTCGTGGTCGGGCGGGTTGTACTTGTAACAGTTGGAGAACATTAACCGGATGTCGGCCGCAAAGCCCTGCGCGTCCAGGTACTCGCGGCTGTCCATCTTCTTCTGCAACGCACGAGGCCGGGGCGTGAGGGGGGCCGCCCGGCGCGCCAGGCTCGGCCGGACGCCCCGCCCCTGCTCCCCTCTACCCCCATCCGGGCCCGGAGAAGCCCCCGGGACAGGAAGCCCCGCTCTCAGGAGCTGCTGGCCAGGCTGGGGTTTCCGCTGGGACCCACTTCTGCCTGGTGAGGGCGTGGCCACTTGGGAGGGCCTCCAGCCTAAACCACACCCCCTCACCCACACCCATACACCCGTTGCAGAAACCTGCGGGGCGCATCCCAGACGGGGCACGGAGAGAAGTGAAGGAAACAGGAAGTGGGGGGCCAAGGGGCTGGAGGACAGGAAGCTGCAGGCTCAGCGAGGCCCGCCCCCGCCCGGCGCCGCACCTTGACGGTGCTGAGGTCCATGGGGTGCTTGATGATGTCGTGGTAGTCGTGCAGCTCCAGCGCCTCGGCGTCCACCGGCTTGTAGAAGGGCCAGGCGTAGGCCGCGTGCTTCTTGGACAGCAGCTCCTTGAGGATGCTGTCGCAGTGCCGCAAGTGCTCCGACAGCCGCCCCTTCTTGCCCGCGTGCTGCGGCACCTCGCCGTCCTCCAGGTCCTTGCGGGGCGGCTTGATGGGCCGGCCGCCGCTCTCCCGCCGGGCCACCACCTTGGCCTGCTTGGGGTCCGACAGCGGCGGGGGCGACTCGCTGCGGCTGGCCGTGATGGCGGACGTCGTGGGCGTGGTCGTGTCGGCTTTCCGCTTCACGCCCTTTTTCTGTGACAGCGAGACCGCGGGTGAGCGCCGGCTGCCGGCCAGGCACCGAGCAAAGCCGTGCCGGCTCGGCCGCGTCCATCCTCCCAGCTGCCCCCGCACGGGGGACGGAGGCTCAGAGGGCTGCATCGCCGGCCCAAGGTCACACAGCTGGCCCAAGGTCACACGGGTAATCCAAGGTCACACGGCTAGCAGGGGCAAGGCTGGACTCAGAACCTTTCCCGAGCTGCCCTCGCCCTTTGCGCCCCAGCACGGCGTGTGGGCATACCGAGCCGTGAGGGGCAGTGTGCAATCCACCCGCTGCTGACCAGCCCCGGGCCGGCTGTGCCGGGGGCTCCGGGCCAGGCGTGACCGAGAGGCCGCCATCAGCATCCTCGCCAAGCGGGACTCAGGCTCAGGGGCGGCAGAGACAGAGGGGACGTGCCAACCAAGACCTCACAACCGGCGCCCTCCGGGGGAGGGAGGTCCGGAGCAGGAGAGGGCCAGCATGCGGTGGGGGCGGGAACAGCAGGGATGAGGGACGGTCTGGAGTCCACCCTGAAGGCAGCGGGAGCCGGCAAGGGCTCCCCCGCTGTGAGGGGCAGGATGCTGAACCAACCCCCAAGCCGGAATGGATGTGTTCAGCAAGAGCCAGGTCCCTCTGGGCACAGCAGCAGCCCTGGGGCCATCGGGCTTGTGCCCAGCGAGGGCTCGGCGACTCCGAGGCCACTTGGCCGGCTCCCGCGCCTCCGCTCAGGCAGGCAAGGGCCTCACGCGGGGCTGCGTCTACAGCCACTGGGATCGCTGCCCCAGGCGAGCCACCGCCCCCCGGCTGCCAGGGGCCTGAGCCGGCTGTCCACTAACTCTTGACGGGCATCCAGGATGCCAAGCACGTGCCACGGGGCCCGGGGGCTGGTCTGGCCATGGCAAACAGCCGGCGGGCGGGCAGGTGGGCGGTGGCGGCCAGGCCGAGAGCCGTCCGGAGGTGCAGGCAGTGAAGGCCGGGGGGACGGGGACCCCGGAGGCGCGTGTTACCTTTGGGGGGCCATTAACCCTCTGAGCGCCCGCTTCCTCATCTGTAAGATGGGGGAACACTGCCTGCCCCAGAGGGCTGCTGTGAGGGTCAAACCGGAGAAGACCGCACGTCAGTGCCCGTGCGGCCGCCGGGAGGAGCGGGGCGCCTGCCGAGCCCAGGCCGGCCGGGCGGTCCCGGGTCAAAGGCTCCCAGGCCAGGGGACAAGCAAGGGGGAGACCAGCGAGCGGGGAAACCGAGGTGCAGGTGCTCACGCTACGGGGCACCCAATGCAGGGGGAGAGGATGGACAGGGCCCGCGCCTCGGGACCCAGCGGGCCACTGCCCACCCTCCCACACTGATGGCCGAAAATCCGAGTGCGCCCAGGCAGAGCAGGGCACGATGGGCCCGGTCCTTCCCACCCGGGACCCTCCTCTCCTCCTGGCACACACCTTCCCCACCTGGACCCGCGCCCTGCCAAGGCCCACGTTTCTAGGCAGAGAAGCTGGGGTTCGAGTGCAGCCTGCCCTCGCCAGCCATGTGACCTGCAGCCCCTGAGCCTCGGCCGCCTCGTCTGCGTCACAGGCCCGGCGAGGAGCGTCCAGAAGCCCCTGCACCAGACGCCCGACACACACAGGGCCGGTGGCCAGGGATGGCAGCCGAGTCCCCCGCCAGCTCCCCCAGACCCCCTCCGCCCATGTCCACAAACCCGGGCACCCCAACAAGCCCTGGACGCTGCTCACCTTGATGACGGGAGGCGTGGGAGGGACCACGGGGATGATGGGTGTGGCCGGGGGCGGGGGGGCGGCGGCCGGGGGCGCGGGGACCGACGTGACGTTTGCGGTGATGGTTGGCACGGGGGTGGCAGCAATGACGGGCGTCTGGGAGACAGTGGGGGGCACGCTCTGAAAGGGGGCCGCCGCCGGGGAGACCGAGGACACGGCCGCCACTTGCTGCGTACCTGGGGACAGGACAGGAGGTTGGACGGGCCCGGCTCCGGGGCCGGCGGGGCAAACGCCGTCCTTCCAGAAGCTTCCCGGGCCTTCCCCGCAGCGGACCCAATGCCGGAGGAGCGCCCCACCTCCCTAGACACTCACTGGCCCTGCATCTCGGCCGCCTCTGTGGGGGCTCCCCCAGCAAGAGCCAGGTCTCCCCCTCTGGCCAGGACAAGCCACGCGGCCTGGTGGGTCAGAACCAGGCGGCGCCCGAGAAGTGGGTTAGGTAAGCCGGATTCTGCCCGGAGCCACCGGAGTGACCGGCCTGGAGCCACTAACCCACTGCAGTCCCCACCTGCTGGCGACCCGCCCGGCCTCTCTCGAGGGCTCGGCCACCCCTGGCAGCCTGTCCACCGGGAAGCACCTTTCTGCCAGGTTTTTGGGACCAGATGACACCCAAAGGCCCCCCCAACAGGTGACACAGCCCCTCCCGCCCCAGAGAATGTAAGCGCTACAACAGCGGGTCTCAACCTTCCTAATGCCGGGACCCTTTCATACAGTTCCTCATGCGGTGGTGACCCCCAACCATGAAATTATTTTCTTGCCTACTTCCTAACAGTCATTTTGCTCCTGTTGTGAATCGTAATGTAAATACAGTGGTACCTCGAGATACGAGTGCCCTAACATACGAGATTTTTGAGATACGAGCCGTCGAGCGAGCGATTTTTGCTTTGAAATACGAGCAACATTTGAGAGAGGAGTCATCGCGCGGATCGGCCGGCTGCACACGACCCACCAGTTTACCGCGACGCGGGCGTCTCCTCGTTTCCCACGCCTCAAGGTGACGGAACGAATTAAACTCGTATCTCGAGGTACCACTGTATCTGTGTTTTCTGATGGTCTTAGGCGACCCCTGTGATGGGGTCGATGGACCCCCAAAGGGGTCGCGACCCACAGGTTGAGAACCGCTGCGTTACGAGGAGCAACATCCTCGGAGGGACCAAGGGAGAAGCGGGGACTCAGGAAAGGGGGGCCTCGAAGCCAGGGCGGGAGGAGCTCAGAGACAAAGCCCACGACCACGCCTCCCAGCATGCTCCAGGGCAGACGGACGCCACCAAGGCCCGTGTCCCGGACGGGCTGTGCCCCGGCCAAGACCCAGCCCGGGACCAGGAACCCCCCCGACACCGCCCCGTTACCTGCACTCTGGGCTCCTGCAGCCGGTTTCCGGCCTTTGCCCTTCGGAGCGGGGGGCAATAACTCAACTTCCTCCTGGGGCATCTGGGCCACTTTCTGCAGAAAAATTTTCTCTAAGGCTTGGGCCATTAGCACTATGTCATCTGTGGGCTGAAGACACGGAGAGCGAGGTTACATGGCGGGACACGCCGCTGACTCACAGAGACCCCCGCTGCGGAGACCGGACGGCCGCGGTGCTCAGAGGCCCTGGCCGTGCGGCTCAGCGGTTAGAGCCTCGCTTCCCGGCGCCATGGCTGGGAGTCCCACCCGCCCCCCTGGTAATGGCACATGCCGGAACCAACCAACGCGAGCGCTTTACACAAATGGAACCGCCCACCCATGCCTCCCCCACTTCCTCTCGCTGGAACCAGTGAGTCAAACTGGTCAAGAAATGTTGGTGGGGCAGGAGAGAGGTGAAAAGAGCACTTTTTATTTTTTTTTAAGATATTTTATTGATTTTTTTTTTTTACAGAGAGGAAGGGAGAGGGATAGAGAGTTAGAAACATCCATGAGAGAGAAGCCTCCTGCACACCTCCCACTGGGGATGTGCCCGCCACCAAGGTACGTGCCCCTGACCGGAACCGAACCTGGGACCTTTCAGTCCACAGGCCGATGAAGCTCTATCCACTGAGCCACACCGGTTTCGGCCAGAGTACATTTTAATGGAGAGACCGCTGAAATTCAGAAAACCTCCCAGCCCGTGTGGCTCCGACCTCTGAACCAGGAGGTCACACAGTTCAGTCCCCAGTAAGGGGTGTGCAAGGAGACAGCCGGCCAATGATTCTCTTTGAAGATATTAATCATTGATTTTCTTTTTGACTTCTCTCCCCCTCTCCCCCCTCCTCTCTGAAATCAATAAAAACGCGTTTTAAAACAAACAAAGAGCTGGGTCTGTGTCTCCTCCTCCTGGAAGGCCTCACATCCTCCCGCGGGGACGGGGCCCACCGTGCATGGGGGGTGGGGGGATCGGGGCCCCAGGGTGCACAGCGCCCGGGCCAGTCCAGGGGCCCCGGCTGGTGGGGGGCTCCCCCCGCGCCTCCTCACCTTGTTGTAAATGTAACAGTTTGTAAACATGGTGTTGAAGTCCTGCATGCACTCGCTCGCGCTCCAGTAGTAGTTGTTCTCCAGCCGCTTCTTGATCGTCCCCATGTCCATCGGGTTTTTGATGATTTTGTGATAATCCTGCGGGGAGAGTGCAGAGCATCACTGACGACGACGCGACATCCTTCTCCCGCAATGCCCGAGTCTCTGCCACGGGGACGGGGACGGCCAGGGCCTGGGCCGAGGGCAGGTGGGCGCGTGGTCTGGGGGGGCGAGCGCTCACCCAGCCCGGGAACTCTCGCTGACCAGGGTTCCACATCAAGGGGGGCGGGCATGTCTCAAGAGGGCCGGAGCTGTCTGGCTGCTGGGGATGGAGGCCTAGTCCCCACCCTCATTCCAAACCTCGCCCGAGGGCTGCAGGGGGTCAGGGCTGAGCTAGGCCAGCTACTACCAAGGGCTGATCCAGGGTGTCCCCCTGGAACACAGGGTCCTCGATTTGGGCACAAGGAGGAGAGCCATCGGGCACCGGGTCAGTATTCAGTGCCAACGGGATCAGCACCTGGGCCACTCTGAGCAGCGCAGGGGAGAGGGACGGGGGAGAGGGGGAGGGATGGAGTACACACAGGAGGGCCCTCGCTCCTGGACCCTCCTGTCACCCTGAAGCGCGGGTTCCCCTGCACCCCGAGTAGCCCCTCTTCTCCCTGGCCACTATGGGCTTGGAAGCTGTCCCCCGCTGGAGGCATGGGCCGTGCCTGGCTCCCCGGTACCACCACCACCAGCACCGGCCACGTCCCGGGCACCACCCGCGCCCAGGCCGGGAGGGCAGCGGGCCCACGAGGCGGGGCGGGGGGCGGGCGGCAGGCGGACTCACGGGCAGGTTCAGCTTGATGGCGTCCACGGGCTGGTAGAAGGGCCAGGCGAACTGGTGCTTCCACAGCGTCTTGACCACCACGTTCTGCATGTACTGCAGCTGGTTGGTCTTGCGGCCGGGCTTGGCGGGGTTGGCCACCTCGGGCGGGGGCGGGTTCACGGGGCCCGGGGCCACCGGCATCCCCGGGGGGGCGGCCGTCGCCGTGGTGGACATCGTCCGGCGGCGGCGTGCTCACGGGCCGGCGCGGCAGCGGCTCAGGGCGGCCCTCGCTTCCTCCCCGCGGAGGCGCGACACCCCATTTCCAGGCCCGACCAGGCAGCACCTAGAGGCGGAGGGGCAGCAGAGGAAGGCGGTCACCCACCCCAGGCCCTGCCGCCCGCCCGGCCCGGCCACCGCCGGCAGCTCCCCGCACACACCGCCCCGTCCGGCCTCGCCGCCCGCCCTGCTCATGCCACCCTCACCTGCCACGGGACCCCGCGCCCTGGTCTAGGCGGGGCACCGAGACACGGGTGGCAGAAGGCCACCGGAGCGCGTGCCACCCGGGCAGGGGGATCCCAGGGGCGGGGAGGCGGCCGCCGTGCGGTCGGGGCCCAGCACCGGCTCAGCTCGCGGCCACCGCCGGGCTGACTCCACACCGCAGCACCGGGCAGTCCGCAGGCCTCACGGATCGGGGAGCGACCCACAGGTCGGGAGCGACGAGCCCGCAGAGCCGAGCCTGGCAGGCAGACCCTCCGGGAGGCCAGCCACCGAGCGAGCCGGGTTCCACCGTAACCGCGAGAACGGCTGTGGGTTTGTGATGGCGGCCGGGCTGTGACACTCGGTAGAACCCCGAGCTGGCTCGCTGCCTGGCCCCGTGGCGTGCCTGCGCCGGGGCTGCGGGCCCGCCGGGTGAGGGTGTCCCCCCGCTGGCTGTGAAAGACCGGCTGGCACCCTACGCTCTGCCTTTCCCCTCTCCCCCTCCCCCTGCAGTGGAAGGGGCTCAAAATCCACGAGGCACTTCTCACCCAGCACGCCTGTGCCTACCTGCCACCCGGGAGCCTGGCTCCTCTCCGCCACGCCCCCCCCACCCAGAGCGAGTGGCACCTCGAGATCCTCAGCCTCACCGCCCCCGGGCCTGCAGGGCGGCTCAGTGGGCAGGTCAGCCATGTCGGCTGGCGCCAACGGCGATCAGGCTGCGCCTTCACCACCCGACTGAAGGCCCGAGCCTGGCACGTACCCGGGTCATCGGCACCTCGCTGCCCCGCCAGGGCGCAGCCACTTCCAGTCTAAGCGCCCCGCCTCATGCCAGGATCCCATGAACCTCCGGGGGTCGGCCCCCCTCACTCAGACCCTCCGCATGAAGGCACCCCCACGCTGGCCTGCAGGGACGCCATGGCCACGCGCTCACCACACCTGGCCTCCTTCGGGTCTCGGCTCCAGCGCCACCACCACCTGCCCGGGCCTCCCCGAACCTTCCAGGGCCCCTGGTGTCCGGGTCCAACCCCGGCTCTGGGTCCCGGGTGCACTCAGCCCCAGGGGTTAGGGAGGACCCAGTCCTGCCACACGGTCCTGGGAGCCAGGGAACCGGCAGGGCACAGCCAGGGGCCGAAAGTGACCTTGGGGATGTGGGGCCCGCAGGAGGGTCCAAGGCTGCTGGCCCAGGTGCAGGCCGGCCCCCTCCAAGCTCAAGGACAGACGGGCACGTTAGCTTCGCAAAGAGAGAGACGTGCGAGGGCCTGGCTGGCGGGCTCAGCGGCTGAGCGTCGACCTAGGAGCCAGGAGGTCAGGGTTCGATTCCCAGTCGGGGCACGTGACGGGTTGTGGACTCGACCCCCAGTGTGGGGCGTGCAGGAGGCAGCCGATCCGTTTTTCTCTCCCATCATGGATGTTTCTCTCTCCCTCTCTCCCTTCCTCTCTGAAATCAATAAAGATACTTAAAAAAAAAAAAGTGCGAAGGAATTTCTATTTTGAAAAAAATACTCGAAACACAAACCAATCTCGGTCTGGCCAGGTCGGGGCTCGGTCAGTAGGCCCGTGTCTGAGAGTGGGGTCTTCTCTCCAAGCCGAGCAGCTCCGGGCACCCCTAAAAGGAAACCGGGGCATGCTCCCCGAGAGGGTCTGAGCTCTGGCTCAGCAGGACTGCCCCCCCTCCGGGGTCCGGCCGGCCACACCCGCCCCTCGGGGCCCGCCCCACAAATCCCCGCAGAGCCCACTTGTCGGCGCCAAGCAAGGGCGCGCCACCCTCACGCTCAGCAGCTGTCCCCTCGGCCGCCCTCGCCGGGTGGGGGCTCAGGGCCACATTCCGGGGCCAGGGAGGCAAGTGCGGCTTCCAGAAAGAAACCAGATCAGTGGGCACCCCCCTGCCCCACCCCCACCCCCCACCAAGGATCCACCCCGAACTGAAAGTCAGTGATGGACAGAGACACAGCCATGCGGAGGCCTAAAACCACCAAGGCGCCTGGCCCGGGTGGCTCAGTGGTTATTGGAGCGTTGGCCCTCACACATAAGGGTCTCGGGTTCGATTCCCAGTCGAGGGCCCATGCCCAGGTTGCAGGTTCCATCCCCGGTGGGTGGGCGAGGTGCGGGATTGATGTTTCCCTCCCATCTATGTCTCTCTCCTTCTCCCTCTGCCTTCCCCCTCCTCTCTCTAAAGCCAATTTTTAAAAAAATCTAGAAAATGCGCCAGCAGCCGCACTGCCCTCCTGTCCCGATGCCAAGCCTGGTGGGGGTGGAGGGGATGCGGCCTGGACGGTGGGCAGGGCTGGCCCAGCTCAGAGCCAGCAGCCCTTCCTGGGGCTGGGGCTGGGGGAGGGACATAGGCGGCCTCAGACCTCCCCTGGAGCCAGCCTGGTCCTCCGGTTCTCAGGGTGGGGATAC
>JAAGEH010001402.1:0-11387 GCA_011751065.1 Lasiurus cinereus
GCATCGATACACAGTTGCTGACTGCTAGGATGGCAAGGTGTCGCCAGCATCTTCCATCTCTGGACTGTTTCTCCTCTCATCTTCATAGCTGGAGCATTCTCTGTTGTAGGAATTCACATGGTCTTGGAGTTGTTTTTCTGAAAAAAATATAAACATATTCTCCACCAAAAGTTAGTAAAGGAATTTTTGCTATAAATTTGACTTGGGATCCTTTTTATTTTTTGCTCAAATGATTTTCCTTTGGCTTATTTTGATACTATGTATGTTTTTCATAGGTGTCTTGCTGGTTAAGTAAAAGAAATTTTCTTTTTTCTGGATGTAATTTACTTAGAGGATACTTTTCCTTACATAATATTACTTTACTATCCCCCCTTTTTTATTTAATTATTTGGAGGCTTTTGGAAAATTTTCATAATGTAGTCTTGATGACTTTAAAATTTAATTATTTTGCACAAAAATATGACTGCTTTAATGTTTATTGCATGTTAAGCAATTTTACCACGTGATGAGCTATCGATAGAAATTTTTAATACTTTAGGAACAACTTTTTTCCAGTACAATTAAATTTTCTTGAATATTCACTTATTTCAATTAGCCTATTTAAATTAATTTAAAAACTTGATTATTGTATTGTCAAATTTAATATTCTAACAACAATCTTAGTTTTATCCTGTAAATATTAGTGGAAAGGATTATTTGCATTCTTGAGTAGGCCCTAAGCATTCCTGGTGTTAGGTTGGATTTAGAATATAGGGCAGCTGTCGGCCAAGTCTGTTGCTGGGTCCCGATCTGAGCTGCACTTAATCTTTGGCTGTCACCTGTGGACCGAACAGAGCTGGGCCAAAATCTCTGTCACCTGGGTCCCAATCTGAGCTGGGCTTGGGAAACAAAGCAGCCATGGGGCAGGAGACCTCCCTCAGAAGGCCAAAGGTTCAAGCCCCTGCAATGTTGCGGGGGGGGGGGGTGAGGTTAGGTTTTATGCCTCACCTCTGTTGATCCCCAAGTTCTCTCCTGATGGCCCCTCTGCAACTGTGCCTGTTTTAGGTTTTTCTTTCCCTGAGGAATCTTACCCGTCACTGGCTAACCAGCCATCCTCTGGGGCCAAGCAGGGTAATGTGAGGTTTAGTTCCATCTCCTTGGTAGCCTATGCCCCCATGGCCTCCACACCCAGTACCTACCTTGGGATCCCCAAGCCTGCTGGCGGGGTCCCAGCACAGATCACATATCTCAGGGAACCCAGGTTTCTTCTCCAGGGAGGGCCCAGCTCACACCACTGGGCGAGAGACCGATCCATGCTACCAGTCACCACGAGGCTTCAACCTCAGCATGAACAGAAAGCTCAGGCAACAGCTGTGGGAGGGTCCCTCTTGGCAAAAAGAGCAAGAAAAGCCAATGTAGAATGCTCAAGTGCCTTCTCACTGCCTTAATTCCTGTCCTGTTATTTTTAAAATTGCTACCAAATATTCAAAGAATTAGAATGTAAGTTTCTTTGGGATATTTGTCAAAAAATTATGACACTGTAGAATAATATCATGTAAGGATATTCTTTGTTCTAGGGCATGGCAATTCAATTTCAAACTGGCTATCAATTTCTTTTTGTATAGACAAGGTCTTAGTTACTTTATTAGAATACTTAATCAAAGTGCTTACAAAGACACTGGCTTTTCATTTAGCTGAAAACCTTGATTTACCTAATTAAAGTAGGTATCTTAATTTAAAAAGCAAAAGAAATTTAGTAAATGTTTATGTCTGATTCACAAGCCACAAATGCTGTCCCCCCTCTAGCTTAAGAAAACAGGCGGCTACGGGCTTTTTGTTATTTTAAATTCTGCTGGTGGAATTTTAGGAAATATTTAGTTACTTCATTTTGCCCTTGTTAGAGACTACATTAGGCAGGGGAATCAGCACACCTAAGCATTCTTACCCATGAAGGGTCAGGAACGTAAGTCCGAAATACTTCCCCATGTGCCCAGGTAATGTTACGGTACAGCTGATAATTGTTAGCATGGCAAGAAAGACGTTCTCAGGTGTCTGTACCATCCTCTTTACCATGCTCCCAGTGGCCTTCAAGCTGTTTGTTGTTCTGCTCGTCCTCCTCCTGCTCCTCATCTTCAGTGGATTGCTTGGAGTCGCTGCTCTCTATGACTTAGGTAGTTGATTGTCTGCGGCTGTATGGTGTGGCTCCAGGCACAAGGTCCTTATTAGTCTGTGTAGTTTCTCTCTTGTGTCCCTATTGTAGTTTAATATTTCTAGCAGGAATCCACATGGGTTTAGAAAAATTTTCTGGAAATATACATGCATACCCTATCCCAAAGATTAATAATGGATCGATTCAGGATCTTTTCATTTAACTGGACCATTTCCTTTTGTTTTATCCTGACACCAATGTAGCTCCATAGGTGTCTGTCCATCAGCATCACAAATGAAAAAGTTTAAAGTAATTAAGGCTTGGTGCAGCCTACCCACAGGTGATATCTCCATCATCCCCTCTTTTTGTTTTCAAGTTGGGATTTTAGCCGCTGATGCTATCGTTCAATAATGGCCTGTCCTTGAGAATTATATGGTATTCCTGTGATGTGCTGAATTATCCACCTTTTACAAAATTCCTGGAATTGGCAGCCTGTGTAAGCAGGCCCATTATCAATTTTAATAATTTTTGGAACTCCCATGACGGCAAAAGTAGCTAGACAATGATTAATAACCTGTTTTGCCGTTTTTCCTGTAGATGCAGTAGCCATATTACTTTTGAAAAGGTGTCTACAGAGACATGTAATGCCCCAAGGCGTCCAAAGGAAGTATAATGTGTTACATCCATTTGCCAGGTATGGTCTCTTAGCAAACCTCTAGGGTTGACTCCTGTGTTAGGCCCTTGAGGTAGATGTAACATACAATTGGGACATTCCTCAATAATCTGTTTTGCCTGTTGTCGAGTGATTGAGATTAGACAGCATTTTGGCAGGCTGATGTAAAAGCTGATGAGATTCTAAGGCTTCTTTTAATAAAGCAACCAATTGATCAGCATGTGCATTTCCTTTTGTTAAAGGACCAGTAAGACACTATAAGCCCTGATGTGAGTGATATAAAAAAGATATTGTCTTTGTTGTACAATTTGCTAAACTTGCTTAAATAGTAAAAATAAACTTTGGTCACTAAGCCATTTCAACCAGGCAGTTTCAATTCTATTCACTAAGTTCTCAGAGGAAAAAATACCAGAGACAATATTAAGAGAGTCTAGGAAATCCTGCAATGCAGCCTTAATTGCTTCTAGTTCAATTCTTTGTACAGAAGTATGACTGCTCAATATAACTTGGTGTGAATTTACTGTATGATATAGGCAGCTTTCCCATTAGATGATCCATCAGTAAAAACAGTTAAAGCTCCAGGAATAGGTTCCTGCCTAGTAATTTTTGGTATAATAATGGGGGTATTATATAAAAATTGTAGCAATTTATGTTTTAATAGGTGACAGCTAAGTTTCCCTGAATATCCACTTAACCCAATTTGCCAGTTTATATCATTCTGAAATAACATTTCTAATTGCTTCCAGTGAGGAGGAGGTAGATACACTGAGGCTCTTCACCTCTAAACTGTTTACAACGTTTTCTAATTTGAAATATTAATTGGACCATTAGTTCTACATATGTAACTGCAGTTTTAAAGATTGATGCCTTCGGTGGACCCATCCAATAATAGCAAGAGAGTTTTTCTTTTGAGAGAAGACTCCAGTGGGGTTAATTTGTCCCAATAAAGGTAATTTGGGCTGTACCTGCGCTACTTGGGCTGAGGAAATTGCCGGCTCAACTCTTAGCAATTCATTCCTAGCTTCATCTGTTAATGTTTGGGGAGAGGAAAGATTAGAGTCACCTCTAAGCATACTAAAAAAATTTGTCATTTCTCCTATAGAGAGCTTCAGATAAGGTCTTAACCAGTTGATGTCCCCTAATAATTTCTGAAAGTCATTTAAAGTTTTAAGACAATTTTTTCTTATCTGTACCTTCTGAGGCCTAATGCATTGGTTTTCAATTATGGTTCCCAAATATTGGAAAGGCGTTTCTTTCTGTACCTTTTCTGGAGCAATTCTTAAGCCCCATTTAGGGAGCTCCTCTTCTAATTGGGAAAACATGGCCAAGGTCTGTTCTTCCCTTGGGCTTGCTATGAGCAAGTCATCCATGTAATGGATAATGTAACATTGGGAGTATTTGTCTCTCAAAGGCTGAACAGCTTGAGCCACATATTTTTGACACAAAGTAGGGCTGCTGGCCATTCCTTGAGGTTAAACCTTCCATTGATATCTTTTCATGGGTTCTATATTATTAATAGATGCCACTGAAAATGCAAACCTCTGTTTATCTTGAAGTGCCAAGGGAATGGTGAAAAATACAATCTTTAAGATCTACCACTATAAGAAACCAATTTAAAGGGATTTGTGTAGGCACTGGTTGAGTCCAGGTTGTAAAACTGCCATGGTATGCATAGTAGCATTAATTGCTCTAAGGTCATGTAATCGCTATTTTCCTGTCGCCTTTTTAGGGATTGTAAATATAGGTGTATTCCAAGACTAGTGGAAGGCTCTATGTGGCCAGCTTCTATTTGTTCTTGTATTAATTCATGAATACGACCTAGTTTCTCTTTGGCTAATGGCCACCAATCCACCCATACAGGTCTATCATCTTTCCATTGAATTGGATCAGCATGAGGGTGAGGAGAATGAGCAGTGATCGCTCCTAAAAAGGTTGATATGCCATCTGAGTCATTAACTGCTGCCCTTTGCCAGTAACAATACATGCCCGTAAACCTTCTAAAACATCCCCACCCCATAAATTGACTGCAATTTTAGGGATATGATGTAGGGCCGAAATCACCCTATCTTGCCATCTTAACACTGCAGCACTTCGTTGTGTATCATCAGGAATTCCTACCCCTTTAACTGAGACCATAGCTTCTGCTGTGGACCAATTTGGAGGCCAGAATTCTTTGCTGATTAACACTAACAACTGCTCCAATGTCCACTAGACCCTAAATTGTTTTTCCTCTACGTATTTTTAAATTAATTGTAGGACAGGTTTTGCCAATTTTGTGTATCCAATAGATGTCTGAGCTTCCAAATCCTTGCATTCCTCTTTTTGTATTTATAGCCTCACCTTGTTGAACATAAGGTAGAAATAGTGTCTGAGCAATTCTTTGTCCTGGAGTAATTTGCATAATATGATTACATTCTAGTATAACTTTAATTTCTCCTTGATAATCTGAATCAATGACTCCAGGCAGAACAGTTAATCCTTTTAGAGTGTTTCCACACTTCCCTAAGATTAATTCTAAAGTTCCCGGTGACATAGGACCCCAAATTCCTGAGTCACAGTGACCGGTATAGTGCTGTTAAGATCCAGGCCTGCGGTTCCTGGAGTTGCTTGGATGAGGGAATCCACTGTGGGCCTTGCAAGGCAGGTTTCCCGTATTAATAACGGGGGTGGGGGAACCACTCTGGCTGTTTCCCCGCGGTTCACCATGCCCTGTATCTTGATCTAGAGGCTGCCCATTTCTATGAAATTTTTATTTAAACTGTCTGGCCCAATGGTAACTTTCTGACATCTAGGACACCAAGAGACTGGATCACTCAGAGGCTTTTTATGCCTCTCCCTGGAATGCTACCTTGTGTCTGTCCTTAGAGGCCAAAACCTTCATAACATTTAAAATATAGTTATTCTTATTCAATAAAGTTTTCCATGCAATTTCAAGTATATTAGATTGGTTAAATTTAAAAAGATTTCCTTTAAGAAGAGAGAACAAATTCCTTGTGTTACTCCAGGCCCATGGAGCTTTCCAAGAATCTACTCTGTTAAAGCCTTGAAATTTTAACATGGAAAAAAACATCAAATATATATATTCATCTATGATTTTAAGAATATATTACTTTTTATAATTATCTTAAGATACATTTTTAAACTGGTTATTTATATTAAAATTTTTCAAGTGGGAATCACAATTAATCCTTTTTTAATTAGACCAATAAACATATATTGAATTCCAAATTGTTAGAGACATTTTATTTTCTCCCAATTTAATTTGTATTTAGCTGAAAAGTTTGATTAATAACACAAAATCTTCTCCTTTTGGTTCCTTTAAGCCATCTTTTTTAAAAAATAAAGACCAGTTCTGGGTTTTTCTTTTTCTGCAGCTTTTGCGGAGAGATTGCAGCTTAAAACCCTGTCTAATATGTCCAAAAAGGTGAACAATTGCATGCATTTCTTTTTAAGCCGGGCTTATCTCCTCATGAGTACAGAAATTCTAGATACATCTCTAAATTTTTAAAACTTTTTCATGGCGAGAAAGGAGATTTTAGTATACTGGGAGATTGGACTTTCATATTGGATTGCCATGTGTCTCTCCCTTCCCCCACATCCTGCTTACCTCGGGGGAAAGCATCAATAACAGATTTGGCTGAATTTCTTTTCATGCTTAAAAGATAAAGACAGATCTTAAATTTTTTTTCTTTATCACTTTCCAAAGTAATAACTAGCACCTAATTTGGCCAAGATTTGCATTTTCCTGCAAGTTCTCTTACAATTTTTTAAAGAAAGCTTCAGTAATCTCATTGCAGGAGAGCAGAGAGCCACCTTTGAATTTCTCCACACCAGAGGCGGTTGCAGCAGTGGAGTTTCACTTATTACAGATTTTAGATTCCAAATGCAAACTAAGATTTTAATTTGAACAAAAAACACATTATTTAAGCATGCAAACCAAAAGTCTATAATAAAGTTTACTTTATATTATATTTATAACCTAATTCTTCCCGATTAGCCTGGCTGAAAAAGATGTTCCCACCCTACTTACAGATCTTGACTCTGCAGTTAATCCCTGGGCTTTGCGTACATTGAATTTCCTTCACCTTTTCCTAGGTGAATTTTCCCTCACCATTTTCCTTCCTTCGATCTTAGGAGAAAAATACCTTCTCTTCCAGATGCCCCACGTTGGGTGCCAGATGTGGGAGCCCCTTTCCAAGTCCTGCGTAATTCAGGGTTCTGGAGGAGGCCACAAGCAAATGACGAGAGAGTCTACAAAATACTAATTTGGTGATATTGGGGGGCCAGCTGGGACCCTTCCTCTAGTGGAAAGGACTACCCTTTGTTTTAGCCTTTTTCTCCCTTTTATTAAGATTTTGGGACACACCCATAGCCTTTGGGCAGGAAATTACAAGAACAGAAATTAACATGAAACAAACAGGTAGAGTCTGTTAGCTGAAGCAATGTTTCAACTAAACAGTGAGTGATTAGCTCTGACCTTTTAGAGCAATTAAGGTTGACCAGCCTTCTGGTCTCCTGTTCACATCTTTCTGTCAGTGAGACATGGTTGGTCTTTGGCAGTATACATTTTTTTCTTGCTTTATTTCTTTTTATGCCTTCTCTATGTGTGTTAGACCTCATTTGAGGGTATTACAGCTGATGGCAATTACTCATAACAGGTAGTGTGTCTGAGATACTTTGCAGCAAGATTGAGTTTTACAAAAAAATTAGTTTTATTAGATAAGTATCACTTGGTTCTTGTTTAAAGATAATATAGTATAATTACTCAACGTATGGTAAATAATACTCAATAATCCAAGACTTTGATGATGACATTTTGCTATCTCTTTAGATGAGCTAATATGCCTTTTAGAATTAAAGCACAATATAAGCATATAATGTGTCAGCCAGTAAAATATTTCTTCTTGCTCCCTTACCTACTGAAGCTACACTTCCAGTTACCTGCTACTGAGTAACAAACCACACCAAAGCTGTGGCTTAAAGGGACAGACAGTGGTGTGCTGGTTCTTGCAGGTGGAGAAGGTAGGCTTCCAAGACTTGGCCCTGCACCTGCTCCTGGTATACTGCTATCCTGCATCTGGTTGCCCATGTCCCTGCCCTTTAGCTCCTATAAGAATGTGGTTTTGCAGATTCCTTTGGTCATTGTGAGTGTGAATTCCATGTTGTCTTTGTTTCCTGCCCCCAAGTCTGTAGATACATGTGCAAAAACTCCAGAACTGTGGAAGTCGCACTAATACAGGCTTGCTCTGCCCCTGTGCCTCTGACACCACAGCAATGGCCAACCACATATTGCATTCACACTCAGCCCTCTTCAAAGACACACCATGTACACAAAGTAAACTTGGAGAGTTCTCACTACTGAACTTCTGTGTTGCAGAAGACGCTTTGGCATAAAAATCTAAGAAAATATGTTTGTAAAGGAATACAAATAGAGTGGGAGTGTATGTGCAGTATGTTTGTGGGTAGAGCCTGTTTTCTCTGTTCCTCAGGGGCAGGTGTGCAGGCTGTACTGCCCAATTCAGCTGCTCCTCCATTGTGGCCACAGGTGTGCATCAGGCATACCTCAGAGGCTGATAGGCTTATACCCTCCCCTCCCCACCACTTGGGAGTACAGAGGGCTCCCTGGTGCTTTGTGTCCTGTAGGCCTGAGGGGGTGAGAGAAGATGGAGGAGAGGACACAGCTTTGTTCAGGTAGCTAATCGGTCTGTTAGTGTCTTCATTTTATGTTCTGTTTTTTTGTTTGTTTTTTTGTTTCATTTTTCTATATTTTATTTTATTTTACTAATTTTTTATACATATCTCCCCATTGCCCCCCTCCCTCCCAGCCATAACCCAACCCCCCAGTGTCTATGTTCATTGGTTATGCTTATATGCATGCATGCAAGTCCTTTGATTGATCTCTTATCTACCTCACCTAACTCTAATCTTCCTGCTGTAATTTCAGTCTGTTTGAAGCTTTACTGTCTCTGTATCTATCCTTTTGTTCATCATTAGTTTATAATGTTCTTTATTATCCACAAATGAGTGAGATCATGTGATGCTTCTCCTTCATTGACTAGCTTATTTCACAACAAATCAACAAATGACAAGTGTTAGCGAGGATGCGGAGAAAAAGGAACCCTTGTGCACTGTCGGTGGGAATGCAGACTGGTGCAGCCACTGTGGAGAACAGTATGGAGTTTCCTCAAAAAACTAAAAATGGATCTCCCATCTGACTCTGTAATCACACTCTTAGGAATGTATCCTAAGAAATCACAAACACCAATCAGAAAGGATTTATGCACCCCTATGTTCATAGCAGCACAATTTACAATAACTACAATTTGGAAACAGCCTAGGTGCCTGTCAGCAGATGAGTGGATCAGAAAACTGTGGTACATCTACACAATGGAATTCTATGCTGCCATTAAAAAGAAAGAATTCTTACCATTTGCAGCAACCTGGTTGGAACTGGAGAATGTTCTGTGTTTTTTTTTAACGTGTATTTTTACTAAGAAATCACTGAAGCCCTAAAGATTTCCAGGGTGATGCAATAGGTGTCTCTTATTTTACTTGTAATTTCTCCTCTTTCTAGTTTTCTACAGAACTGTTACAATTAATGAACCAATATTAATACATTATTGTCAACTTAAGTCTACATTTCACTTAGGCTCCCATAGTCAAGGCTCAGTCTCAGTCCTGACACCTCTTTTAATTACTCTCCAGTCTTCCACCTGGTTGGGGTGTTATTCTAGGACACACACACAGGAGAGAAATGTGCTGCCAGAAGAGAAATCCGTGCTGTGCAGCCCACAGGGACTGCATGGGGAGGCATGTGGGCAGCTCTTACACATGCAAAGCAACAGGAGTCGGTTCTAACTTAGGTCAGCTTGTCACAGTGTGGAGGTGGGGCTGGACAGAGGGGACAGGAAGCTGGGCAGTGGGATGGCTGGTGATTGTGGTGCTGGCCGAGCTGAGGCAGGACGGAGTTGGCAGAGGAGCAGGGTGTGAGGACCAGAGAGGTGTAGTCAGCACTGTCCTTATCATGGAGCCAGCACAGGTGTGGGAGCTGGTACCTAGTGGAACTGGCCATTTGTACCCCAATAGAAGAGCTCATTCTGCTGAAAGGAGACTCTTTGCTAACCTCTGGGTATATCGGCCATCCAAGAAAGCAAATACTAAAAAGGGAGGGGGGCCGAAATTGGTTTGGCTCAGTGGATAGAGCGTCGGCCTGCAGATTGAAAGGTCCCAGGTTCGATTCTGGTCTAGGGCATGTACCATGGTTGTTGGCACATCCCCAGTAGGGGGCGTTCAGGAGGCGGCTGGTCAATGTCTCTCATCGATGTTTCTAGCTCTCTATCCTCTCTCTTCCTCTTTGTAAAAAAATCAATAAAATATAGTTTTTAAAAAATTAAAAAATTAAAAATAAAAAGGGAGGGGGGAGAGTGCTGGTCGCAAGCTGGCAGCAGCCAAAGGCACCACCTCATTGCATTCCCCCAGGCTCCCATAAGGAGCTTCATCCCCTCTGACAGGGGAGACCAAGTATCCATTTCTCTGCCTGAAGCCACACAGCTGGGAGGTGGTGGGGTAGGAGCAGGATTTGCACTGTTGGGTCCAGGCCCTGTCCATAAGGGCCTGGGCTTCATTAAGAGCTACCAGGAAGCTCTGGGCAGGTGAGGCCCCAGGAATAGGCTGGGCAGAAGCAGAACCACACTGTGAGACAGAAAGATGAACTGGTTGCCTCCCCACTCACCCCTTCACTTCTTCTGGGGTCAGGAAGTGAACCCGCAACCCAGGTCCATGTCCTTGACTGGGAATTGAACATGTGACTCTTTGGTGCTCAGGCGGACACTCTAATCATCTAACCACGCTGGCCAGGGAAAAATATAGACACACATTTTAAAAAGCTATAACCTGCTCTCAAACCCTCTCTCAGGAAATCCTTGAGCTAATGGCCTACCCAAATAGCATTACAGCCTCATTACAAACACAAATTTCAGAAAGGCTAACCTGTGGTCTTTTCTTTGATACCACAAAACATTAGAAAAATAGGATGGAAATATACACATGGAGAATACAAGGAAGTAGAGCAATTTCTCTGGTATGCTAGATAATTAGATAATTCTATTTTTAATTCATTTTGCCTCTTTGGAGGAAGAACTGATAGAGCTTTGGGTGAGAGAAGGTATAGGTGAATTAATGTGCCAGAAAGCAAGGAAGTCCATAGAGACTGGTGGAGGCATCAAGGGAGTCTACTGTCCAACCTCGAGAAATTTAAACATCCAAACAGCCTGCTTACTGTGGATTTTAGCACATTGAACAACCAAAAGTATACAAATCCACATAAAAAATGAGAGAAGAGAGAAAAGTAAAAGCTTTTTTTGCAGAAGACTGTTAGATGAAAAAAATGTGAAATTAGTATTATAAAATCATTTTATTTTCAATCACAAAATAATTTATTCAGGCAAGAATTATCACTGGGTCTGTAGCATTGAGTACAAGTTAATTGGGGAACAGACTACTAACAAATTCAAAGTATTTTTAAATAATGTATAAATCGAGTGGGAGCCACCTTATCAAGTTACCAAACTCTGCATCCCACTTCTT
>JAAGEH010001403.1:0-13486 GCA_011751065.1 Lasiurus cinereus
GGATGCAGGGTTCGATCCCCACAGAGAGCCTGCCTGCTCCTGGGGGGCTGGCTGGCCACGCTCTGTGCCCCCAACCCCTGTTCCCTGCGGGGGCCTGGGTGCCCAGCCGCCCTGCGGGTGGGAATCTCACGCTCATAACCGCAAAGTCAGTCAGCGCTTTGCCCCTTCCGGTGGAGAGGGGGCCCCCCAGTCACAGGGAGACCCCGAGCCGGGAGCTCCCGTCACACGGAGCCGCCTCCTCAGGCCCAGAGGAGCTGCACGCCGCACCCGCGCTGTAAACGGGCCCCAGTGGCTCAGTGGAAGTCCAAGACAACGCGAGGCCACAGACACTGCCTCAGGAGTGCCCAGAGCACCCGGGTCCCGTGGGAAGCAGCCAGGGTGGGTCCCGGGACAGGGCCACATGCCGGTGACCAGTGAACCCGCCCGCCACCTGAGAGAGGAGGCGGCCGCTGGCTGGTGAGCGCCCAGGAGTGCTTTCTGCGGCCGCTGTGTCCTCGGCCTGCGGGCGGGAAGGGCCGGTGTGGACCACACAGAGGAGGCTGGTCGGAGGGGCTGCGGGCCTGCAGGACAGAGTCCGGGCACTGGGAGGGAGACCCCGCCACGTTCCGCCCTGTCCTGTGGGCATTGTCCCTAGAAGGACACGTGCAGACACATGAGCGTCCAAGGAACAAGGCCACGTGCACGCATCCCCGACATCGTGCGCAGAAGCCACGCAGGGTGCCGACTGCCTCACCACCAGCAGGGGCACCCACTGCTTGGCTGCTCTCCCCAGCACCCCGATTGCTCTCCCCAGCACCCCGCCTCACCGGGGGCCTTGACAGCCCTCCACTCCCGGGTGACGCTCAGAGGCACCACTCGCTGGGTGCTTACGTGAAAACCGAAAACTTCCTCCCAACCCCTGGCCGGCGACGGCTGTGTCTCCTCCCCCGCCCTGCCGGAGCGGGGCCTGCCGGTCCGACTCTGAGGGGCTCAGGGGGGAGTCTGGGACCGCAGCCTCGGGTAGGCACGTGTTCCAGGTCTGGCGCGGGCCGCCGCCTTTTCCCGTCCGCCAGGCCTGACCTCCTGACCCACTTCCTGCTGGCCCTGGGCCCAGCCTCGCCCTGGCCCGGCCACGCGTACCTGCCTGCACCTCTGTCCTTGGCTGGACCTTGCACCTCCGTGGGCCCACTTGTCCTCCGACAGGCATTCGAATGCCACCTGGAGTCTCGCCACCGAGAGAACCACCCCCTGCCAGTCAGTCAGGCCCCAGTGGACTCTGGGTACTGCCTGTTTCAGGGTCTGCCCACCTGCAAGCGCCTCTGGTCTCAGGTGGGCTGACTTCCCATCAGCCGCCCAGCCAGGTCCTCAGACTCCCTGAAAGCAGCGGGGGGGTGCAGGCAGGTCAAAACCCCTAAACTGAGTAAATAAAGGGTCTAGTCCCTTCCTCGGCCCTGGGTCCAGGCCTACACGCAGGGTCCCACGTAGCTGGCAGCGGAATCCTGCAGGAGGGAAGCCCCTCAGGCCTGCAGCCCGGTAGCCGGTTGCACAGAAAACGGTAAAACGACAAGATGGAATCGTGGAGCCGGAATTCGGGGCAGAAGGAGGGTCAGACCCTCGTGGCGTCATTTGTTGGTTACTTAGCGGTGATGTCACCGTGAGAAGGCACAGGCCTGGGGAGCTGATGTCCTTGACCCTATGCCTGAGACAGCCACCTTTACGGAAAACTCACTGCTGGGATCCAATGAGGAGGGAGGCGGGAGCGGAGGGAGGAGAAGGGGAGGCACCAGGTCAGGGGCAGAAGCAGAAGGAGGAAGAGGAGGAGGAGGAGGAGGGAGAACCCTCAGCTTCTCCAGGAGAAATACGCCCTGTCCATCACTCCGTCTCTCACCCGACGGAGTTCCGAGTAGCAATGACCCTGGGCTGGGCTCACGTCTGAATAACGGGGACAGACCTCGACCACGTGACCGTCCTCGGTGCTGCTACGTGTCAGCCGGCAGCACCAGGCCCGGAACCGGTGCCAATGCTCGCCCGCTCACCGCCACTGGACGTGCCTCTCAGGCCGTGCCAGCGGGGCCCTTATCAGCACATCTCCCAGATGAGCTGTTCCCTCTTCTGCCCCGCCCGCCCCCCCTGCCGCAGGCGGGCAGATAACCCTCTTAACCAATGCCTGCTGACCAGCCCGAGGAGCCCGGGGGCTGAGCGCGTTCAATCAGCTTCCAGACGATGCCTCACCGTGGACACTGCCGCCGGCCCCTCGGGTGCGGGGACGGGGACGTGGTGCTGAGACTCAGTCCCGCTTCTGCCTTCTCCTTCTTCCGCACCACGTCTGCAGCAGCGCCGGCTACGCCTTACCGTCACGTAGATTTGTTCTTTTTTAAATATATTTTATGGATTTTTTTACAGAGAGGAAGGGAGAGGGAGAGAGAGTCAGAAACATCGATGAGAGAGAGACATCGATCAGCCGTCTCCTGCACACTCCCAACTGAGGATGTACCCACCACCAAGGTTCCTGCCCTTGACCGGAATCGAACCTGGGACCTTTCAGTCCACAGGCCGACGCTCTACCCACTGAGCCACACCGGTCAGGGCATAGATTTGTTCCTATTTTGAATTCTATCAGCTCTGGACTTCCAGGGATTCCAACCTCCAAGCGTCTTGAGCTGCAGATGCATTTTGTTAACTCACGTTGGGATGAAATTGCACGTGATGGTCTTGAAAAGGCAAAACTCTGGGGACACAAGGCAGATGCGGACCGGGGAATGGGGACCGGATCGGTTTGCAGGGGGCCATAGGAAGCTTCTGGGGCCCTGGCCCTGTTCTGGTCACACAACTGAATTCCTTTCCAGAACCCCCCAAAACATGATTCCTGTCCAGTAGCAAAAGTTCTCAGCAAGTCAGACTTAGACATTTTCAGTGAGTCCCGGTTTGGCTGTAAAGTCGCCCTGATGGAAGCTATTTTGGGAAAAGGCCAGTTTTGGTGGAGACATCCCAAGAAAAACAGATTTCCAGGGGAATCTAACGCAGGAGCCGTGGGGGCCCCAGCCGGGGAGAGGGGACGGAGCTGGGAGGCTGGGGGCCATCTATTGGGGCCTGTTTTGGGTGCCCAGCAAACCCCCAGCCCAGAACAGGAACAGGAGGACAGGGCTCTGGGCCCTCTCGTCGGTAGAGACGTTGGAAAACCCACGTGGCTGAGACGGCTCAAGGTCCTCCCTCGCCCACCGGACCCTGCGAGGAGGGACCAGGAACGCCACCGTGTGAGGGTCATTGCCGGATCCACGGGCGGCGCTGGAGGAGGGACCTGGATTCATGCGTGTCTGGTGGGTGAGAACTTGCCAATATGGTGACTGTGCTGGGGTGAGGTCAAATGCTCCCCTACACTCAGGAAAGACATTAAAGTATATGGGGAGAAGCGGCCACAGGGATGAACTGCCTAAAAGTGATCCGGAAGAGTGCTTTGGAGGCCTCTGTACACGGGCGTCTCTGCACCCACCAGCTCCGCTCGCTGGCCGGGCAGCAGTGGGTGCTGAGGGGCCTGGGGCAGAGCCGCGAGGTCCCAGCTGCCACGCGGGCGAGCAGGTGAAGCTGTGCTCTTGCCTTCCCTCTAGAGCTCTTTGTTTAAAACAGGGGTCCTCTGTCTCCCCTTCCCCCGGGAATCGGAGATTCTTCGCACCCTGCTCTCCGGAGTTCCCTCTTGCAGTTGGTTTTCTGGGCGTGGACTGGGGGGCCCACATTCTCAGGAGGCCTCGGTTCGTGGCCGAGAAGGGTGACCCTCCCATCCCCGTGTGCAGGCAGGAAGAGCAGGAACTACAGGCAGCGCCCCAAAAGGGCCCCTGCCCACTGGCCACCAGCTTGGCCTGTGAGTTTGGCTCCCTGGTCTGCACAGGGGGTGCCTCCAGGGACGGCTGTGGAGGCCTCAGTGAGAGGTGTGGGGGAGCAGTTGGGCACAAACGCTCGTCGCTCGGTAAAAGTCAGTCACCGCTGTGGCTGTTTTTATCACACCAACACCCAGAAGAAGCCGCAGTTAGCACCCTGCTGGCGTGGTGAAGAGGCACCAGTGGTCTAGGAGCGCCAAAGATCCCATTCACTGGGCTTTCTCCCCGTGCCAGTCCCAGCTGCAGAGCGTGCCTGCATTCAGAGTCCGGAGGAGGAGGGGGGCGGGCCCAGGCCCCCTAAAGGTGAGGACACCCAGGCTCGCTGATCGGAACCACGTGTGTGTGTGCGCGGGTCTCCCCACGCCACCTGCAAGCACTCCCGGTGCTCACACGCAGGTGGGGAGACTGAGGCCCGAGAGGTGAGCCTGAGTCTGGCAGCACAAACCCAGGCTCCCTTCTCTCCCCCCCACGGAGGCCCGGGCAGCTGCGCGGTCCCCGCGTGCCAGGGGCGCACATGCAGGTGGGGAGACTGAGGCTCGCGAGGTGAGCCTGAGTCTGGCAGCACAAACCCAGGCTCCCTTCTCTCCCCCCACGGAGGCCGGGGCAGCTGCGCGCGCGCGTCCCCGCGTGCCAGGGGCGCACACGCAGGTGGGGAGACTGAGGCCCGCGAGGTGAGCCTGAGTCTGGCAGCACAAACCCAGATAGATTCCCTTCTCTCCCCCCACGGAGGCCAGGGGCGCACACGCAGGTGGGGGGGAGACTGAGGCCCGCGAGGTGAGCCTGAGTCTGGCAGCACAAACCCAGATAGATTCCCTTCTCTCCCCCCCACGGAGGCCGGGGCAGCTGCGCGCGCTCGTCCCCTCGTGCCAGGGGCGCACCCGCAGGAGGGTGCGGGCGGCCCAGCGGGGGAACTTTGCAAGTTTCCAAGAATTCGCCTGCCAACCAAACGGCCGCCGCTCCCGCCGCCGCTCCCCCTCGGGTGAGGTCCCAGGCGTCCTCCTCTGGCGCCCAGGCTGGGGGAGGGAGATCGGGAAGGAATAAGGGGTCCCACGTTCAGGGTGCGGGGGGGATCCGAGAGGCAGGACAAGGGGGTGCATACAGGCGCCCACACCCCCGGTGCTGCCCCGAGAGAGAGCGAGAGAGACAGAGACAGAGAGAGAGAGAGAGCGCGCGCGCAAGAGAGAGAGAGCGAGGTCCAGCCCCGCGCGCCCGCGCCCGCGCCACGCCCTGCGCCCGGGCCCGGCTCCGCCCGCGCTGGCGGCCCAGCGGTCCGGGCAGCAGCAGGAGGAGGAGGAGGAGGAGCAGGAACAGCGGCCGGGGGAGGAGGCGGAGGCGGCGGAGGCGGCGGCGGGCGGGGCCGCGCTGGTTTAAAGCCCATCGAGGGGGTGGGGAGCGGCGAGGAGGTGGCAGGACCGGGCAGCGGCGGCAGCAGCAGCGGCAGCAGCGGCAGCGGCAGCGGCTCAGCGCTCCAGGCCTCGGCCACCGGCGCGGAGCAAAGTTTGCGCGCGGCTCTCGGGGGCCCGGGACGCCCGCACGGCCACGCGGAGCAGCGAGCGGAGGAGGCGGCGCGCAGGTAGGAGCGGGCCGGGCCGCGCGGGCGCAAGTTACTTTGTGGTCGGCCCCGCGGGTGGACGGGTGGCCGGGCGGGTGGACGGTCCCCGCGCCGCCGGCATTGTCTGCGCGCTCGGCCGGGCACCGCGGGGCGCAGGGGCGGCGGCGCCGGCGGGGCCGGGGGGCTGGGGCGCGGGGCGCGCGGGGTGCGGCGCCGGCGGGATGGGGCTCTGCGCGCGCGCCTGGGGACCCCTTGGGGGAGAACCTGGGGCGCCTGGGGACCCCGGGGGGCAGCCTGGGGAGCCATCCCGTCCGGCTCCGAGTGGCTGCGGGGGTGGGGAAGCGGGTGCGCACAGTCGGGGCCAGCGCTGCGCCCCCGGGCCGCGCGCAGGAGGGGTCCCCGCGCCCCGTGCGCCCCCGCGCGCGCGCGCCTGCGGGACCCCGGGTTGGGGGGAGCTTGGGGCAGCCTGGGGGCAGCCTGGGGAGCCATCCCGTCCGGCTCCGAGTGGCTTTGGGGGTGCGGAAGCGGGTGCGCACAGTCGGGGCCGGCGCCGCGCCCCCGGGCCGCGCGCAGGAGGGGTCCCCGCGCCCCGTGCGCCCCCGCGCGCGCGCGCGCACGCCTCTGGCTGGCTGGCTGGATGGCTGGCCGGACGGATGGACACTCCCCGCTTGGAGCGAGCGGCCTGGGGCTCCTTTTTTTGCTCTCTTTTTGCTCTCTTTTTGCTCTTTTTGCTTTTTCTTTTCCCGATTCCGTTAGGGACCCCGTTACCCGCCGCTGGGGCCTCCCCCCCCCCCCCCCCCCCGGCGCGGAGGGCTCGCGGGGACGCGATAAGCGGCGTGCGGTTTGCAGAAGGGACGTTTCTGATGCAACGGGGCAGCCTCTGCGGCTCCCGGCGCCCGCCCCGGGGAAGGCCAAGGAGGGGGATCCCTCCTCCTCCGCGCCCCGGGGTGCCCGCCGTCCTCTCCCTCCCGGGAAAGGGGGAGCCACGCCAACTTTTTCTCTCTTTTTTTCTTCTTTTTTTTGTCCTTGGCGTGGACGGGAGCGCGTGGGGCGCGCTCGCGGGAGCCACAGGTGACGGGCGGACGGGGAGGGACCGGGTCCCGGGTCCCCGAGGGGCGGCCTGGCCACCTCCCTCCCCCCCTCCATCCCCATGCACACGCGCGCCCCCGGGGAGGGGGGACGCTTCCCTGCAGCCCCGGCGCCCCGCGGGGTCCCCGGGCGCAGAGAGAAGACCCCCACTCCCCACCCCCCACCCCCCAAACCCCCTGGGGCCGGCCTTGCGCGCGCGCGCGCTCTCTCCAAGAGGCGCCTTGCACAACTTTTCTGGGTGCCGCTGTGGGCGAGCCGCCGCCGGGACACTTTGTCTCCGAAAGCGCTGAATCAGCGCTCGCTCGCAGCCCCCACGCCCGCTCGCTCGCTCGCTCTTGCTCTCTCCACTTTTCCTCCCAAACCCAGGTCCGCGCGCTCGCGGGGCCGGGCTCCCGCGCACAAAGCTGAGGCTCCTTCTGGAGGGGGACTCAGAGCCCTCCCTCCTCCCAGTCCCACCAATCCGCCCCGTTTTCTTTCTAAAAAGAAAAATTTTTTAAAAAAATTAGGCACATCTAGGTTTCTCCCAGCAAGAAGGCATTCTGATTCCCGGGAGAGGGGAGTGGGGAGTGCCTTTTAGGGGAGGGTTTGCTCAGGCAAAGCCCTGAACCCCGAGGTTCTTCTCTCCTCCCCGCTCCCTCCACCCTCAATCAGGGCGCCCGCACGCACACCAGGGCACACAGTTGTAGTGGGGCCGCTCTCCAGATCCCAGGCGATCTGAGGCCAGCCGTGCGCCCCGGCCAGCGGCTTGTGTAACTGAGAAGTGTGGCCGCTGGTCCTTCTGAAGCCTTTCCTTGCAGGAGCCCGTGGGGAGGAGCGGGGAGTCACAGCCTGGCTGCTCCGAGCCCCCTGTGACCCCCATTTTACAAGCATGGAAACTGAGGCTTTGGGGCGGGGGGGAGAAGGGGGGAACTGGCCAAAGCTTTGGGTATTTTTGCAGCCCTGTTGAGTTTTTCTCTCCTTCTGCACAAGGGTGCAGCCTCGGAGACAAAAATGGTCAGAGGGCACCCCCCAGTTTCTCCCCCCCCCCACACACACACACAGCCCCCAGTCACATGCCCAGGGAGCCAGCAGGCTCTCTGATCGGTCCCGAGGCCCCCCCACAGCTGTCCAGAGTTGGGCCTCGATCGCCCCGGGCCATTCCCAATTATTTTCTTTTGTCCACTCGCCGTGTAAACTCCAACACGCATTTATGTTGGAAAGGGAGCGTTGTTGATCTCCACAAAGTCGGGCGTCTCATCGGCCGGGGATGCTGATGGTCGTGAAAACGGTGTTTGAATAAAAGTCGTCTCTCCCCAACGGTGTCCGTTGCCTCTCTTTGCGTGGTCTGTGCCATTTTTTTGTGTGTGGGGGGGGCGGGGAGGGGGGCAGCCAAAAGGCCTTTTGTTTGTGGACCAGGGACCTGGCACTGGGCAGGCTCAGGCCAGGTGCTTGGGTCCAGGGTTTGGGCATGGGGCAGGCGGGAGGGGGGGTCCCCAGGACCGGGACCCAGGGTGGCAGCGACCCAGCCACAGCCTCGGCAGGAAACGAAGAATGAAGTTAGAAGCGGAGAGCTCGTCCACGTGCTTTGATATCGATGCGATGGGCTGGTGCGAGGCCTGACCATGTGCGGAGGAGACCAGGCTCCTGCCTGGAAAGGAGACAGTGGCTTGTCTCAGAGCTGTGGGGGCTCTGGGGCTGCCCTTTGGGGAGACCCAGGACCTAGCCCTGGCCGGCTGCTCAATGCGTAGAACACCAGCCCTCCCCCCCCCGAACCCCCTAGCCGGACCAGAGGGTGGTTCCTGGTTTTGATTCCCCGTCAAGGGCACGCACCTCAGTTGCAGGCTCAGTCCCCCTTTGCCTCAACCAGAGCCACGTGTTGAGAAGCAAGCAACCACCCCATGTGTCTCTCCTACATCAATTCTCTCTTTCTTTCCCCCTCCTCCTCCTCCTCCTCCTCCTCCTCCCTCCTTCCCACTCAGTCTAAAAAAAAAAGAAGAAGAAAAAAAAAAGCAGCAATGGAAAAAATATCCTCGGGTGAGGATTTAAAAAAAAAAAAAAGAGCCTATGTCCTCGGAATTGTGCCCGGGACCTTCCCTCCCTCTCTGTGCACTGGCGTTGGTGGCACAGACCCCTTCTGTCTCGCCCGCCTGGCCCGGCGGGAGCAGAAAATATCTGCTTTGTCTCCTGCGAGTCCTCGGTCTCCTGCTCACAACTTAAATAAAAGTTTTCCTGCGAGTGGAGGTGTGCTTTTCTCTTTTTTTTTTTGAGACGGGTCTCGTTGTGTGCTTCGCTCTGGAGGGGGGAGGTCGTGGGAGCAGCGTGGATCCTCGGCCCCCCCTCCCCCCAAGCTGCTTGCAGGCACGGCGGCGGCGTGGGGACCTGGGAAACGCTCGACCAGGTAGGTCTGTGCTCAGGGGCGGGTGACGGACCTCATGTTCCGGCCCGGCTGGCGTTTGACCTGTGTTCGTCTTTTAGCCGCGCACGCGTGCGCCTGGGGAGTCGGGTTTGCCCCCCGCCTTCTCCTTCTGGGGGGACGCCTTTGTCTCCAACCACCTTCTGTGGCTTCTGAGCTGATGGGCGTTTGGGGCTTTGTGCCTCCTGAGGGACCACAGGGCCTGTGAACCACGTGGAGGTGCAGGCGGCTGACCTTGAAGCCTTAAAGCCCGGCCCGAGGGAGGCTGGCGGCCTTCTTTATTTTTTAATTTTTAAAAAAATATATATATTTTTATTGATTTCAGAGAGGGAGGCTGGCGGCCTTCTTTATTTTTTAATTTTTTTAAAAAATATATATTTTTATTGATTTCAGAGAGGAAGGGAGGGGGGAGAGACACACACACACGTCAGTGATCAGAATCGTGGATCGGCCGCCTCCTGTACACCCTGTTTTCAGATGATTCCCCAGAAGGAAAGGCGGCTTATGAGTTGTTGGTTGTTTTGTTTTTTTTCTTTTTTCTCATCTTTACCTTCATATTTCTAAGCGGACGTCTGCGTCAGAAATCATAAATTGCTCCCCCCCACTCCTGCCCCAGGCATGTGCCCTGACCAGAATCAAACAGTGACCTGGTCAGAGATCTTACCCTCGACCACTGAGCCACACCGGTCCGGGCACGACCACCCTTTTTGGATAACAAAGAAGTGGTGCCTGCCCTTGAGAGAGCCGTGTCCTGGGGTTGACAAAAGCCCCCCGGAGGCGGGATCGAGGGGTGTGCCTTTCCACTTTGGGAATACCCAGACTTTAGGGCAAGGCATTCTCTGGGGAGTGAGGGGAGCCTCTTTCGCCGAGGTGCCCCTCACGCAAAAAAAAGGGGGGGGTCTTGGTGGAGGTAATCTCTCTGGAGGCCCTCCAGGCGCAGTCCTGTCGTAGGGTGCTGCCTGGGCTCCCACCGGGACGGTGGCCGTCCGGCTTGAGTGGGTGCGGCCCCGGGTGCAGTCCTCGAGCCTGGTGTGGGACTGGGGGAGGTGCTCGCTGCCCGCCCGGCCCTCCCTGTGAGGCTCCTCTCGGCCGGAGCAGCTGCGGGGTGGTGTGATTTGGCCGCTGTGGCGGGAACGGGATCCGGGAGGAATGCGCCCCCTCCCTCTGCCCGGGACTGACCACTGCACACGGCACCACCGCCTGGCCCCAGCTGCTGCCATGTGCTCGCGCCCGGGCCCCGGCCCTCCCCTCGGCTCCCGGGGAGAGTGGGGGCCGAGGGGACGAGGGGACGGTCACCTGGACGCGCCGTGGGCAAGGTGGCCTGCCCTGGGGGAGAGGGGGGAGTAGGCCCTGACAGAGCACGTGGCGGTGAGCGAGAGCTGGGAGATGCTGCTTCTGGCACGTTCCGCCTTGGCGTGGAACGGCCTGCTTTCTATTAATCTGCTCTGCCCCTCGCCGCTCTGTGTCCTGGTGCTCGTCAGCGGCCCTGGGGATGGGCGCCGCTTGTAGTGGGGGCCCTGGGTGGGTGGGAGGGCGACCTGGCCCAAGAGGCGGAGGGCCGAGGCCTGGCTGGGCACGTGGCTCATGGAGAGGCTGGCACAGAGCCTGGGAGGGTGGGCCTCGCTGTGGCCGCGATGTTGTTCCCGGGGCTGGAAGCAGGGTGGGCCCCACAGCTCTCGGGCCCTCGGGGCCTCCGGGCACGGGAGGAGGTCGCGGAGTTCGGGCCCCGCGCCCCCGCCTCTGAGCGGGCCTTGGTTTGCCGAGTGGCTTTCTTCACCCCCATCTTGAGCGTGTCCCCGCGGGGGGCTCTCCCAGCCTTTCGTGAGTGGGGTGCTCCTTACAGGCAGACATCTCTCCGGCCGCCTGGCTGGCAGGAGAAATGAGGTTGGGGTTCCCTGCTCGCTTGGGGAAACTTACAGTGACCAAGAGCCCCTGTTTGAACCGGGGGGAGGGAGGGCTTTGAGATCCAGCAGTTTGCACCCCAGCCTCCCGGTGGAGGACGCGTATTGGCCCCAAGCAGACCCTGGGTGCTGCTGGGGAGGTGGGCTGCTCCCACTAACTGGGACCGTGAGCCCCCCCCCTCCCCGAGTGTCCCTGGTGGCCAGCAAGGCGGTAGGCGTGGCCTGAGTGAGAGCCCGCTCCTGGCCTTTTTCTAGAACGCCCTTCTCTCTCAAGAGTCGTGGGGGGTCCCCTGGACACCCTCCCCGCTGTTCCTGGAGAAAGGAGACTCTGAGAGCCAGGCCTGTAGCTCTCCAGAGGGTGCGGGCACCTGGGAGGAGGGACAGGCCGGCAAAGCCCCCAGCTTCTTAGCTGGGTACCCCCTCCCCCTTGAGGTGTGGGCCCTTCTACTGGCCCCGGGGGTCCTCACTGGACAGACCCGCTCATGGGAAGGCTCCCCAGTCTTCTCACCCCTCAACTCCCAGGCGTGCTGTTTTCAGATGATTCCTGGGAGGAAAGGTGGCTTATGAGTTGGGTGTGTGTTTTTTTCTTTCTTTTATTCTGCCTTTACCTTCATATTTCTAAGCAGAGGTCTGCGTAGGAAACCATAAATTGCTCCCCTCTTATTCTCCCCTCCCCATCTTCCCAGCGCCCTGTTTCCCCGCTTAGAAGGCCCCATCCGAATCCCAGTCTTGAGCTTTTTTTTCGTCCCCCTTCTCTCTTGAGCTGACGTGGACTTTGTGGTGCTGACCCTGCTGTAACAGCCCCCCCCTCCCCAAAACCGCGGCGGCGAGGCGCCCCCCACAACCCTGCCAGGACTTTCTCTGTCCTGTAGGACATTCTCTGTTCCTCCCGCAGCTGTTTCTGCATCTGCTTCGTGGTCTCTGTGCTGATCGCTCCCTCCTCCCCCCCCCCACCCCCGCTCCTCACCGACACGGTTGTGCAAATGTCCTCTCACACACCCTTGGTATGTGGCTGGCCAGTTTTATCTCCTGGAAACCATCTCTCCCCCGGGGGGCCCGGGGCCCCTCTGGCTCTGGGAGGCCGGCAGCCGCCCTGGATTCTTCCTTCTCCATCACCCCCCACCCTCCCGGCTCCTGGGTCCCATGACTCCTCCCGCCTGGGTGTCTGTCCTTCCAGCGGTGGCTGGTGGACATTCCATCACGACTTCCCCGGGAGAGGTGCGGGCAGACTCTCTGCGGCCCCGCGCGCCCGAGGACGCCCCTGGTCTGCGCTCCCGGCTCGTGGCTGCTCCTCGGAGAGAGCGCGCCTCGAGGTGGGGCACGGTTTTCCCTCGAAAACCTGAAGGCCCCCATTGTCTCAGTGGCAGCAGCGGTGGTGGCAGGCTGAGCAGAGGGCCGGTGGGGCCCCTGTTTGTTTGTTTTCCCCCCCGTTTTTTTTTTCTCTCTCTCTTGTGTCTGGGAGCTCGGAGGAGATTCCCTTTGTCTTTGTCCGGGAGCCCCTGGAAGCTGAGCCTGGGCGGGGTCCACATCTAGGGCTCGGGGTACCTCCTGGGGGGCCCCCTTTAAAGGGAAACTCTTTGGGTCCTTTGCGGGGGGGAGGGGACAGGTTTCTGCGTTGATTCTTTAATTGATCTTCTTCCACTTCCCTCCTCTCTCTCTCAGGAGAATGGGCTTTCTTTGCTGGCCAGCTGCCTGAACTGGTTCTCTCTCTCTTTTAAAAGACGTATTGATTTGAGAGAGAAAGGAAGTGGGGGGAAGAGATCACTTTCTTGTCCCACTCATTAATGCATCGGGGGTTGATACTTGTATGCGTCCTGATTGGGGATCGAACCCACTGGGGACCCCGCTGTAACCAGCAGAGCCTCCCTCCCCCAGCCCGGGTGCTCTATCCTGACCTCTGTCCCATGCCTTTCCTGTTGTCTGAGGTTGGGGGGCCCAGCAACTTGACTAACTTTTTTCCGGCGCCTTTCTCTACCTTCATTTTTTAATTTCTAAGCACCTCTTTTTTTGATTATTTTTTTCTAAGTTGGTTTTTTTTTTAAAGAGTAGCTTTAGATTCCTTGCAAAAAAAAAAAAGTTGAGTGGAAAACACAGATTTCCTCTCCCCCTTCCCTCCCCTCCCCCCCACTTCCCTCCCGCTGGGCACCCCTGAGAGCGAGCGTGGGACTCGTGCTGCAGGCACTGAGCCCGCAGCGGCGATGAAGCAGCACCCCAGAACGCCGATTCTCGCTTTAATGGCATCGGAGTCCTGTTCCACAGAGGCGCTGCGTCTCTCTCCCAACCCTCCTCTGGAGATGTTCGCTTTTACGAGTTTTTAGTTTCCCTGCAGTTCCTCTCTCCCGTGGTGGCCACATTACTTTTTTTCACTTTTACTTTTTCTTTTTTTTTCTTCCCCTGCCTTGTGGCTGGCTTCCCCAGAAAGCAGACCCTTCTTTTCGGCAGGCAGGAACTTACGTGCGTGTTTGATTTGGGTGTGCGAGCCCCGGAGCGGGGGGGAGGGGAGGGGAGCGGACACGCGGCACAGGGCTGGGCTTTCTGGATTCCTTCCTGTCCTCGTCTCCCTCTGCCTTCCCTCTCCCGCGCCCACATCCCCGACCAGCGGCCCGCGAGCCGGGAGCCCCACAAGTCCTCCGGGGGGGCTGGCTGGTGGCCGAGGCGGCAGCCCTTCTGCCCGGTGCCCCCCGCTTCTCGCCCTGGCAGC
>JAAGEH010001404.1:15853-33008 GCA_011751065.1 Lasiurus cinereus
CCCTGTGAAAGGGTCATTTGGCCCCCAAAGAGGTCGAGACCCACAGGTTGAGAACTGCTGCCTTAGGTGGTCAAACCAAAAACAGCCAGCACGCCCATAGCCATTTCGGGTGAGTGCATCACAGTCACACCTATGTTTTCAGTCTGATCTGCACAGAGTCTCGGCAACCGTGTGCGCCAGGAGACGGACAGGCGGAAACCGCAGACCGAACCTGTCACCAGTGACGGGGGTTGGATCACGCGGCTGAGGTGACGTGGCCGGGATTTTCCAGGATAAAGATGACCATTTCCCCCTTCCTGTGCTGCATCCTTTGGAAACAAGTGCCAAGGTCTAGCCCACAATCAAAACCGGGGTGTGAGGGATTAAACTGTGCCCCTGGGGGGTGTGGGGGCATGTGACATCGTTTGGCACTCTGAGGGGCGGGGCGGGGCGGGGGGGGGGGTGAGGCTGTCACTCTGGGCCCGGGGCCAAGACCTCAGCTCTCAGCCCCGCCCCTCCGGCTCGGCCATGGCAATGAGCCTGCACGAGGCAGGCACACCCAGGCTCGGCTCGGCTCCCACGGCAGGTGGGGGCTGCAGGTAGGTGACCGACGTGGCAGTTAGAGAGGTGAGGACCGAGCTCCCGCTCCACCACGTGCCACACGCAAACGTGGCCTTGGATGCGCTCCTTCCCCTCCACGGCCTCCCGCGGCCTCGGCAGGAAGTGGGGCGCAGGGCCCCGAGAAAGGAGTGGTGAGGTCGAGGCACGGAGCTGTGCCCGGGATGCAGGGCGCAGGGGCAGGTCAATCAGAGGCGCTGTGCATGGCATCAAAGAGTCCCCAGAATGATTCCCCGCCTGTCCCAGCTCCGCGCCCTCCTCCGCGGCCTCCTCTGCACCAAGCCGACCGGAGTGGCCTGAGAACATGGCCCACGCCCCGCCTGGCCATTGATGGCGCCCCATTACCCTTTTGGGGAAGAAAACAGAGCAGGCCCTGAGTGTCGGGGGGCAGAGGGGAGGGAAAAGCAGCTCTGGACCAGCTCCCCACTAAGTGAAAGACCGCCCGCCGGCTGGTGCCTCGGTTTCCCCATCTCTAACCAGGTGACGGTTGCAGCTGTGAACACGGCGACTACCCCAGGGCAGACGTGTAATGTCTGAGCTAAATGGCTATTAGCCTCCCTGCACAGCTTATGGCAAAGGCAGAGACGAGCGCACAGCCACCATCTATTACTGTATGTAGTGTGACATGCAACGTCCGCAGCGGAGAGCGGGCAGGGGTTTGACTTCAAATAGCACAGCTGGCATCCACGCGGGAAGCAGGCGCTGAAGGGTCTGAAGGGTGTGAGCGTGTGCCTGTAAAGACGTAAATAAGTGCACCCACGCCAAGGGCAGCGGGTAAAGCTCGTGTGGAAGGGACATTATGCGTTTGGTGTCAGTGCCGTGGCGGTAACACTGGTGCCTATTTCACGCCGAGAGGGGGGGGTAATGGCTAAACTCTGTTTTTTTAAGAATTGCACGCCCAGTGTAGACAGCAACGCATCAGGCTGTTCATGAACTCTGACTCGGCGAACAGATCCATGGGGCTCAAAGCTAAAGAACAGCTTCTCCAAAGAAAAGAGCAAAATGCATGGAGTCCGTTCTTGACACCTTACATATAATTATGGTGGGGGAGGGAGTGAAGAAAAATTAATCCAATGGGAATGGTTAAGAACATGGTCACAGAGTATTTTGTAACAAGATATGAGTATGAGAAGTAAAACAAGCCCTAATCGGTTTGGCTCAGTGGATAGAGCATCGGCCTGCGGACTCAAGGGTCCCAGGTTCGGTTCCGGTCAAGGGCATGTGCCTTGGTTGTGGGCACATCCCCAGTGGGGAGTGTGCAGGAGGCAGCTGATGGATGTTTCTCTCTCATCGATGTTTCTGACTCTCTGTCCCTCTCCCTTCCTCTGTAGAAAAAAAATCAGTAAAATATATATTTTTTAAAAAAGAAGTGAAACAACATGTAAAGACACATGGTAGGTAGTTCAGTGCAGACAACAGTTGGAACCTGACACACACACATTGTGGCTGTGACAGGGGCAGGAGTAGAATGGTGGGGACCAGCTGGAATTGTAAGAAATAATAATCATGCTCTGTTCACCGTGACTGGTCTGTTCTGATGACAGGAGGCGCGTCCTAGCCTGGCTGGGAGTCATACATACGGGACCTGGGCGCTCCCCTGGACATGCAGCCCACCCTCCCCATCGGGAGCTGCCTGGGAGCAGGGACAGATGACCAATCAACCTTGTTGCAGAAACCGGGGCCGCCAGCCCTTTGAAGACCCCCCCTCCAGCCTTTGCACACCCCCAGGCTTTGCACACCCACAGGTCTTTGCACACCCCCAGCCTTCGCACACCCACAGGCCTTTGCAAATCTGCCCGTTTGGCTGGCCCTTTGCCTGCTTCCCATGTAATCCGCATCCTTCTACCCAATAGAAGCAGCTGGCTTATGGGGGTGCAGAGCGGATTTCTGCGGGTGTCCTGCTGCTCTCCCATGCTGCCGGCAGGACTGGAAGAAACGCTCCCATAAACCCTGTCTCTGCCTCATTAGTTCAAGCAGTGGCAGGCGGCTTGGACCCATCGATGGTCCGGTTCCAGCCGGAACTGTGAGAATCCACAAGCGTGTGGGCAGAAGCTAGGAAGGAATTGCGGAAAGAAACCAATTAGGTAAAAGGCGCACAAGCCAGCTTTGATTGCAAGCGGCCAAACACGTCTTCAGACTCAGAAAAACAGGCCTCGATGCTGCTCCAATTTCCCTGGGCTTTGGAAGGAAGGAGCGAGGGCCCCCTCCCCGTGCCCACTTCTGCTCCCTGCAAATATTTCCCCAACCTCCTTCCTCCTTCCTTTACGCTCCCCAATAAAGCGCACGCAGCCCAGCCGACCATTTCTAAATACCGGGGAGACACGCTCACGGGGCTCTGGGAGGAGAGAGAGAAGGGGCGTCTCTTCTTTTCATCTTTCTGCAGCTCGTTAGCGTCGCGGAGCCGCGCTGCCGAGGCCTGAGGGGACACGCGTGGAGGCGGATCTATCGCCGCTAACGAGCGCATGGATCAGAAAGAAACGCGAGAGAGCGCCGTCCGGTGACACCTGAGCGGATATAAATTTAGCCCGGACTCCAGAGCCCGCAGAAGCCGCTGCTCCCCGCTGGCGGCGCCCGGGAGGAGAGAGAAACGCAATTTCAGGCCTCAGCCCCGATTCTCTCGAAGGAGGAGAAGTTATGACTATTTTACCTCTCGGAGCAATGGGAACCTGTCAAAGACTCCTCCCCTGGAAGGGACAATCAAGAATGAATCTAGCCGAGACCGGTTTGGCTCAGTGGATAGAGCGTCGGCCTGCGGACTGAAAGATCCCAGGTTCGATTCCGGTCGGGGGCACGTACCTTGCTTGCGGGCACATCTCCAGTGTGGGGTGTGCAGGAGGCCGCTGATCGATGTCTCTCTCTCATCGATGTTTCTGACTCTCTATCCCTCTCCCTTTCTCTCTGTAAAATACAGTGGCACCTCGAGATACGAGTGCCCTAACATACGAGATTTTTGAGATACGAGCCGTCGAGCGAGCAATTTTTGCTTTGAAATACGAGCAACATTTGAGATAGGAGTCATCGCGCGGATCGGCTGGCTGCACACGACCCACCAGTTTACCTCAAGGTTACGGAATGAATTAAACTTGTATCTCGAGGTGCCACTGTATCAATAAAATATATATTTTTTTAAAAAAGAATGAATCTACCTGGGACCCCATTGGGATTGGAATCCATCCGCTTGCCTGCGGGAGGACAGATGTTCACAGACCGTTAGCGTGGTCCCGATGGGGCAGGCTGCCTCTGCAGGGAGCGAGCGCCCCGTCACCAGCACAGTGCAAGGCGGAGCAGGTGGTTCGGTTGATGCTTCTGAGGGGCTTGGGCATGAAAAGGCGGCCCACGGAGCAGGGAAGGGCTCGAGGCTGGGTCACCTTTCCGATCCTGACGCTGACCCTCTGTCATCCTGGAAAACCAGCCGGTGGGGTGATTAGGGTCACCGGGTTTGGGAACCAGACACGGGGAGTTTGGGGGTCTGGCTTCACGCATTACTATGTGGCCTGGGCCAACTTCCTGTCCTGCTCTGCATGGACCTCAGTCGCGCGTAATCAAATGGAGATCAGGCTATTAGCTGCTCACGGGTCTGTCATGAGGGCAGAAGTTAGAAGATGCAGGAAGGGAAGGTGCTCTCCCCGTGGCGGGTGTAACGTGGTCTCTGATAAATATTATCATGAGGTTTTCTTTAAATGTATTTTATTGATTTTTTTACAGAGAGGATCAGAGAGGGATAGAGAGTTAGAAATATCAATGAGAGAGAGATTTCCATCAGCTGCCTCCTGCACACCTACCGGAGATGTGCCCACCACCAAGGTCCATGCCCTTGACCGGAATCGAACCTGGGACCTTTCAGTCCGCAGGCCGACGCTCTATCCACTGAGCCACACCGGTTTCCACTATTACCAGGAGTTTGATTGTTCAGTGACTGCCCTTTGTAATTCCGCTTCTCCACACTGGGCCCCTTCTTAAGAGCTTGGCATTTTCACCCACGGATCTCATACTCCTGACACAGACAGAATTGTGCCCCTCAAAAGTGCCATGTTGAGTCCCAAGCGCCAGGACCGCAGAACGTGATTGTGAACAGCGTCTTTAAAGAGATAACGCAGGTCAAAGGAGGGCCTCTGGCCAGGACCCAACCCACCGTGGCTGGGGTCCTTACGGGAAGAGGGGATTGGGATGCAGACACCCCCCGAGAGGAGACCGCGTGAAGACACAGGGAGAAGAAGGCGGCCACCCGCAAGCCAGGGAGGAGGGCCTCAGGGGGAACCCCACCTCTGACATCTGGATCTCAGACGCCTCCCCTCCAGAGTGGTGAGAAAACGCCTTCCCGGTGCCTCAGCCGGGGACCCAGCTGGTGGCGCTGGGCCACGGCAGCCCTAGTGAGCTAACTCCTCCCCCGCCACCTTGCGGGGTGTGGACCGGGACCCTCGCCGTCCAGAAGAAGACACTGAGGTTCTCAGAGGACCAGTGACCTCCTCAAGACGCTCCGGCCCGCTCACAGAACTGTTGTTTACAGCGGATCTCACGCTCAGCGTGGCCAGGAGGGTGGTGATCACACGGTAAATAAAGGGGAGGGCCTCCCCGGTGACAGAGCAGGGACCCAAACTCCGCCTCCTCTGGGGACTCACCCCCTGCCCATGAACCACCCCTCCTCCATCCTGCCCCAAAGAGCTATTCCTGGCTCACCCGCTTCCCCTCCACGAGGAGGCTACAGGCTCTTTCTCTCTCTCCTCCCCCCCGCACCTCCAAACATGGGTGACCCCAGCCCCTCCTGGTCCCGCAGCCTCTGCACAGAAGTGTTTTTGACACAAACAATAGTTCGGGTTTTGCCTTTTCCAGAAGCAGCCCCACACGCCCGCAGACGCCGGAGGCTCCTTTTGATCATCGCCTTTGAGGAGCCCCCCGTGTGCGCCCGGCCGCCCTGCGCTGGGAAATCAGACGCTATTTTTATGCCCTTTCATCTCTCTCTGCACTGCCTCCCGGGTGAGCAGCGGGCCCTGGATTCGCAGAGACCAGCGAGGCAGCGGTGAGGATAAGTGTGGCCAGTCTTAACCAGAGGTGGGGTGGAGGGGGGGGGCGAGGCATGGGGAGCCCAGGCCAGGGCCCGCAGCTTGTCTGAGACTCCCCTCGCTGCTCCCCGGCTTCCCAGTCTCCGTGGCAGCTCCCTGGTCTCGTGTCCGGCCCCTCGAGCTGGCTTCTCCCTTCTCCTCACCCCCGGCCCTCCCTCCGCGCAGGGCACCATCCGTGTTTCTCAAAGGCCGGCCTTACTCAATGAGTCACATTCCGGGGAGGCCATGTCAGCAGCGACATCTCAGCATGAACATCAGGGGGCGGGCAGCGCCCCCACAGCCCGGGTCGGGTCGCAGATGGAAGCGAGGACGTGTGAGTCCGGGGCGGCGGGATCCCCGGGCCGCGGTCCAGAGCGGAGCGCGCTTCCTCCAGAGAAGGCTCTGGAACTCTGCAGAGGCTCCGTGCACCCCGCGGCTGTGCCCAGCGGGCGGGGCTTCATGCTCTGTGCCCTGACCGCCAGGCAGTGCCCCCTGGCAGCCTCGTCCTTCCTGCAGGGTCCGCTGCGGCTGGCCGGGGTCCCAGGGGACCAGTCCCCGCATCCCACAAGAACCGAAGGAAGTGGCCTCGGTGAGGAACCAGCTCGTTGCTGGGCAGGAACCCGGCTCAGTGCTGGGCGCGCAGGTCGCGGTGTCTACTCCCCTCCCCTCCCACCTGCCTGCCCGCTGTCCCCTTCCTCCCTCCCCCCTCCCCCCTCTCCATCTTCTGTCCTGCCTCCTCCCAGCACCAGGCTCCGGAATATGTATTTCAGCAACTCGGCTGCTTCCAGACAGCCGCCGGCCCCTAATGGCCTCTCCGGGAGGAGAGCGTCCGCGGCAAATCTATTTCCCCGCACGCTTCTTGTAAGTGTCGCCGGAGCAGAAGGAGCGCCTCACGTCCCTCGGGGCGGACAATGAGACGGAAAATCTGCAGGGAGCGAGCTTCGGCCGGGAGGCGGCATGTGCTTTTAGAAAGCGGTCTTCTTTGTCTTAAGGGGACCGGCCGGGGGGGGGGGGGTGTTGTCTGGGGACCTAGGTCCCTCCTCTGGTTCCAGAGGCCCGGGTCCTTGCAGCAGGCCCAGCCCTGAGCCACAGGAAAGCCAGGGGGGTCTGGCCACAGCGTGTGGCAGGAAGTGAGGGGACCTTGCCTCAGTCTGGTCCGGTCCGGGCGGGGGATCTGGGGCCTCCCTCTGGGCAGCGCCAGGGCCTTGGTGGGTGGGCCTGGCTGGAATGTGGGTCTCGCCCGCCAGGTTCCCTTCTCGTCCGTCTCTCTCGTCCAGGACGCTTCCTCAGCACCCAGCCAGTCGGTTTCGGTTCTGTTTTTATTTTTGATGCATTAATTCAGCAAAAAAACGTCCGGTCGGCTTCAGGGTGCCGGGGGGGGGCATCCTTCCGGGCACTGGGGGTGCCGTGAATGGGCCTCTGTCCTCGCCCCCAGGTGCCCCCCGGGGGCGGGGGTGGGGGTGGGGGGCTGAATGGGCTCTTTCACGGCCGCGGGGCTGGCGTCCGGACGAGGGGTGGTTTGGGGACGACAGAAAAGTGTGACCGTCGGGAGGGGGGGCGCCTGCGTGGGGGGCCTCAGTGAGTGTGTGGGCGGACCGAATTTTAAACAGAGAGGAAAACAGAGCGGGGCAAAGAAGAATGAGGAGGGGGAGGTAGCAGCCACCATCTGGGGGGCAGGAGGGTAGGGAGTCCTTAGTGTGAAGGTAGAGGTGGGACTTGAACTTGGGTTCAAAATGCCCCATCCGATCCGGGACAGGACTCCCAGAATAGGCACCCTGGGAAATTAGAGGAGAATCAAACGCGTTCCCTTTGTCCCCGCTTTTTATCCAGAGCCTGTGCCCGTAGACAGGGGTGGCCCCCAAGTTCAGAGCCGGGAGGGGGTGCAGGGCAGAGCTGGCCCAGAGGGGGCGCTGCGAGGAGAGGGCCGGGCTTCAGAGGGACAGATGTGGTGCAGCTGTGCGGCCCTGGCTCCCTCGCTCTCCCTCAGCAACCCCCCCCCCCCGGCGTGCACGGGCGTGTGTGAAGCAGGCGGCGCCTGGCTATTTAATTGGGGGCCCTGGCCTCTCTTCCGGTAGCTTCTCAAGTAAAAAAAAAATGGCAACACCCCAGCCGGCGTGGCTCAGGGGTTGAGCATTGACCTAGGAACCAGGAGGTCACGGTTCGATTCGAGGTCAGGGCACACGCCTGGGTTGCGGGCTCCGTCCCCAGTAGGAGGCATGTGAGAGGCAGCCGATCAGTTATTCTCTCTCCTCATTGCTGTTTCTCTCTCTCCCTCTCCTTTCTTCTCTGACATCAATAAAAAATATATATTGTGTGCCCAACAATCAACACAATAGTTGTCCAGTGTGAACGAATCAAAATTACATCTATTTTTGGTGTTGTTTTTTTTGGGTCAGATCAGCAAAAACTATACAGTGGTACCTCGAGATACGAGTTTAATTCGTTCCGTCACCTTGAGGCGTGGGAAACTATGAGACGCTGGAGTCGCGGTAAACTGGTGGGTCGTGTGCAGCCGGCCGATCCGCGCGATGACTCCTATCTCAAATGTTGCTCGTATTTCAAAGCAAAAATCGCTCGCTCGACGGTTTGTATCTCAAAAATCTCGCATTTTAGGGCACTCGTATCTCGAGGTACCACTGTATATATTTTAAATGACAACAATCAACACAATAGTTGTCCAGTGTGAATGAATCAAAATTACATCTATTTTTGGTGGTGTTTTTTTATTTTTGGTCAGATCAGCAAAAACTATACTTTCTGGGTTGCCACAGAATTTCAGTCATTAACGGGTGCCGTACACGGAAAGGTTTGGAAATCGCTGTTCCATATGCACGGCGCTCTGGACTTCTGCAACACGGGGGCCAGCTTCCTGCCATTTCTCTGGGGATCGCCTCAGAGCAGGGGTCCCCAGCCTTTTCTCGGCTGTGCCCCACTTCTGCATCTCTAACATCCCGATGCCCATTCCCCCCGCCCCTGACATAGAATTCCTATTCTTCAAAAAGTGACTCCTACTCACAGGGAGAAGCCGGAAAGGCCATGAACTTGGTCTAAGCAAGTTTCCAAAGAACATGGCATTTGGGAAAGAGAAAAACAAAAGAACAAAAGGACGGTGGAAGGACTGAAGAAGAAATCACTAAGGAATCGTTATAAAATAACAGTACAGTGGTACCTCAAGATATGAGTTTAATTCATTCCGTGACCTTGAGGCGTGGGAAACGATGAGACGCTCGAGTCGCGGTAAACTGGTGGGTCGTGTGCAGCCGGCCGAGCCGCACGATGACTCCTATCTCAAATGTTGCTCATATTTCAAAGCAAAAATCGCTCGCTCGCTCGACAGCTTGTATCTCAAAAATCTCGTATGTTAGGGCACTCGTATCTCGAGGTACCACTGTAATGGTATGAAGTGATATGAAGAAATAGGAAGTAAAGTATCAGAACATATAACAGAGAACTGAGATGCATAAATATGTCACAATATTTATTTACAGGCTGTATATGACACCCCCAGGACCATAAAAAATGCCAAAAATTCGCTGTTAATAACTCATTCTCAGATTGCTCCCCCTTGGGGACCACTGCCTCAGAGGGACCCTTCCAGAGCCACACAACAAGAGGGCTCCCCCAGCGACCTGCGTCCTGCCTGTGTCACCTCTGACCCCTGTTAGAAAGATGGACCCCCCACCTCGACCTTTTTCTCCATTTCTCATTTCTCAATCAAAGCCGCGCCTGGGTGCCTTTGATTGTCCCATCTTCCATCACGTGGCTGTGCCCCACCAGGTACGTGGACTTGACAGCCGCGAGGGAGGTCCCGCCTCCGGGCCCCAGTTGTGCAGCTGATTTATGGGGGGCGGGCCCGGGCATCTGCCGCTCACCTAAAACGCAACGTGCTCCCGGGAGGCTCCGTCTCCCACCACCGCCTGGACTTATCAGGCTCGAGTGAGTGACTTTTATTTCGCCGTTAAACGCCTCTCCCCCTCCTTCCTCTGTCAGGCCACTCCTCACAGGGTTTCTGGAAAGAGCATCCCCCGTCTCCCAGGATGCTTTTTAAATGCAACGGATTGTACGCATTTTGTTGGCATTCCACTGCGAGGCCGTGCAGCCCACGTCCCGAGCGCCAGCTGGAGACGTCGTGGGCTTGGTATTTGCAGCTGTCTTCTTGGGGGGGGGAGAGTTGGGGGGTGTTTTGGAGAGAGCCCAGTCAACTGTGTGACTCAAAATAGCTTAATTTCTTCACATCAGACTCGAGGCGAAATCCGTGATGGGGCCTCCTTAAGCCGAGAGGCGACGTAGGCCTCAGAGAGGGAGCAGCGGGAGACGTGCAAATCCCAGGGGGCTCCCCCAGACTCGGTCACCATGATCAAGATTTGCACGTCCGATTGAAAAAAAAATAACCCTCTCTGGCTGGCGTGGCTCAGTGGATAGAGCGTCGGCCTGTGGACGGAAGGGTCTCGGGTTCCATTCTGGTCAAGGGTGCATGCCTGGGTGGGGAGCTTGATCTCCAGTATCGGGTGTGCAAGAAGCAGCCCATCAGTGATTCTCTGCCATCATGGATGTTTCTCTCTCTCGCTCCCTCTCCCTTCCTCTCTGGGCAGGGGGAGAAGCTTCTAAACCTTCCGTTAGGCCTTCACTCGCAGACTTCTACCCACACACGGCTTTGTCCTCTGCTTCCTTCAATCGCCTCTGAGCCTTCCGAGATGGGTTTTTTCCCCTTCCTTCTCCCTCCGTCCCTCCCTTCCTCCCTCTCTCCTTCCTTCCATCCTTTCTTTCATACAGTATTTTTATTGATGTCAGAGAGGGAGAAAGACACATCCATGATGAGAGAGAATCGTTGAACAGCGGCCTCCTGCACGCCCCACACCGGGGACTGAGTCCAAAACCCCGGCAGGTGCCCTGACTGGGAATGGAACCGTGACCTCCTGGTTCACAGGTCGGCGCTCAACCACAGAGCCACACGGGCCGGACCTCATAGTTTACTTTTCATTTCATCTGAAGGTCAGTGAGATGCCGGTTAGGAAGTAAGACTGACTTCTGCTTACTGGTTTGTCTTTGCCACACTCACACGCACACACACACACACACACATGCACACATGCACACATGCACACACTCCTTTCTGCCATTTTACAAGTCAGTGCATTGAGACAGGGACGCAGATGGCAGGAGCCGTTCACGGGCTCGGGAGTGCTTCCGGGGACACAGCAGTCAGCACCAGCCCGGGACGAGCTCTGGGAGAGGATGAGGAGACGCCGGCTCCAAGAAGCGGAGGGAGACAGCGCTGCCCACCCCCACGGCGACAGTTCCGAAGCCCGCCGGCTGCCAGGAAACCGTGGGTTCACCGGAGGCCTCCCCCGGACCCGCCCGCGTCCCGTCTATTTCCCAGACACCGACGGCCAGAGCGGCTACCAGCCAACGCTCCGCCACCTCACTTTCAGCTCCGAGTCTGTTGCCAGGGGAACCAACCCGCCACTCACGCCATCCATCCCTCCTGGAGGCAGAGTGCGCCCCCGGGCAGAGCTGGGCACACCCTCTCCCCGGTCCCTGCACACACAGGGTGACCGACAGCCATTGCCCCGGCAGACTGGCACTGCGGCCACGTCCCCCTCTGCAGACGCCTGTCACCAAGGCCATGTTCCTCGCTGGCATCCGCTGAGAGTTCCTGATTCCTGCGTCGCTGTGTCGCCCCTCTGCTGGCAGAGAGTCTGCCGTTGCAGGCTGGCACCTGAGCGCGCCGGGAGTGCGGGCAGGGCATGTAGGATGATGCGCTAAGTGCCCGCGATTCCTTCGCTCTAGCGCGCGTGGATTTACCCGCTCAGCAAACTTCGAGGAAGCGCTGGCTCCGTGCCAGGCCCTGGGCTGGGTCCTGGAGACGCGGCAAGGAAGGAAGCTTCGATCCCGCGTCCAAAGGGCCTGGATGGTCCCGTGGGACACAGTGCCCGCGGCCCAGGAGGCGCCACCCATCACTTACAGAGAAGTAACGGCGGCCGAGAGCTTCCTCTGGGCGCCCACGGGAAGGGCTGAGCCGCGCTGTGTGAAGACAGAGGCCCCCGGGGCTGCGGGGCCCCCCAGTCGGTGACCAGCTGGCAGCGTCTGGGATGGAGCTGGCAGAACACCCACCACCGTCTCTTCCTGTGCCGGCGTTTCTGCCGGGAGCCCACACGCCGGGCACAGTCGACGCGCTGCATGACGGAATGCCAGCCGGCGCTTTCTGCGGGAGACGCGGGCACGTGCGGCTGCCTGGCAGCTTCTGGGCGAAGCGGGTGAGGCTGGCGACCTCTCCCTCCCCGGCCTTTACCGGGTGATCATCCCCAGATGCCCGCAGGGCTGGGGTCTGCAGCTGACATCCTAGCCAGCGGGCACGTGCCGGAACGTCCACAGCAGTGGTTCTCAACCTTCCTAAGGCCGCGACCCTTGCATACAGTTCCTCATGGGTGGTGACCCCCAACCATGAAATGTTGCTCCTGTGATGCATCGTGATGTAAATATCTGCATTTTCTGATGGTCTTAGGCGACCCCTGTGAAAAGGTCGTTCGACCCCCAAAGGGGTCGCGGCCCACAGGTTGAGAACCGCTGCTCTCCACGGTGAGAGGCGGGGGGAGGCAGGCAGGTGGCCGTGGAGGGCTCCGCACGGGGGAGAAGAAGAATCGGAGGCAGGCGAGGGGCGTGCAGAGGGGGACAGGAATCATGAACGAACAAACGAAGGCTGCCGCTTCCCGTGGACAACGGAAATGAGAACAGGCGAGGCCTAGGCTGATGGTGGGAGGGCAGAGGATTGTGGGAACTCACTGACTGGAGGACTGATGGTCAACGGCTGTCGCGGCAAGAAGCAGCTGGGCGATTCTGGGAGTCGGAATCCGCTCCTTGCTACACACAGTAGGAGCTTGGCACACAGTAGGAACTTCGTGCCTGCGCACTGCATGAATCATTACGGGCTGACGGGGCCACGCACACGAAGCTCGTCACCTTGCATATAGAGCGTTCCATTGTTTCCAACGGGGCACAGGGATGCCAGGCTGGAACACGGAGATGCCAGGCCGGGGCACGGGGATGCCAGGAGGCTGCCTGCCCTCGGCCAGGACTGTGGAGCCACCAGGCACGGCTGACCCTGCTTGGGTGGGGCCTCCGGGTCCAGCACGGAGCCAGCTGAGGGCAGTTGGGTGCGGTTTCTCATTTTTGACGGGAAGCTTTTTCCTGTTTCCTGGAGTGCCGGGCTGGGCGGTTCAGCCCGTGGGGTGAGTGATCCGGAAGAAGTGAGCCAGCCCGTGGACGTCCTATGCCTCCTGCATCCTGCGCTCTGTCTGGCCCCAGCGAGGCCTCTTCCCTCCCGGGGTTCCTGGGGGCCTTCAGTGACTCCTTCGCTGAAGGGGGGCCGCGAGCTGCCGGGGACCACCCTCATGGGATCTCCGTGGGCAGCCACAGCGCCCCGTCACCGTCTGCCAGTCCTCTCCGCCGGCATCAGCCTGCGTGGGCTGAGAGGGACGGCGTGTCTCTGCAGCAGCAGCAGCAGCTGGCCGCGGGCCGCACTGGCTCCTGGCTCCTGGCTCCTGGCTCCTGGCTCCTGGCTCCTGGCCAGACTGAACGAGCTCTCCCAGCGCCTCCCCTCACCCTGTTTGGGCAGCAGCCCGGGTGGGCAACTCGAAGCTGCCACATTTCCCGGCTCTCGAGGGCTCTCAGCGGCTCCTCCGCAAAGTGCCGAAATCGCAGAGACAGCAGGGCCGGCCGTGGAGGGGCCGCTCTCTGCCGGAGGCTGCCGAGAAGGGGCCCCCTCTTCCAGCTGGGGCCGCTCCTGCTCTCAGAGCCTCCTCAGAATCCCTCCTTCCACACACCCCCCCCCCACATTGAGCGGGACCACAAAGGAGGATCTGGAGGCACTCCTGCATCCCCAGCTTTGGAGAAGGGCAAGTGGCTCCAAAGGACACAGCGGAGTGGGCAGCAGGGGGAGGGGGGCAGAGAGGGAGAGGCGGGAGAAGACCCAGCCCAGCCCATCCTGCGCCCACGGAAGGCCTCAGTCATTCAATCCCCGCCTCCCGCCCAGCGGAGCACCCAGGCCAAAGGCACTCAGCCATTCAATCCCTCATCACCTTGGAGGACCTGGCTCAAGGCCAGCAGGAGCTCAGCCATTCTGTCCCTTGGACGCCATGAGCTCCTGCCCTCACAGGCTCCAGTTGGCCACCAGGTGGTCTGTGTGCCCCAACGCCCAAATCCTGCACCCACCAAGCTCTTCCCCCCCTGGGCCTAAGGGTAGTCTCCGCTCCGACGGTCAATGGCTGATGAAGCCTAGAGACCAGTGGTTCTCAACCTTCCTAAGGCCAAGACCCTTGCATACAGTTCCTCATGGGGTGGTGACCCCCAACCATGAAATGTTGCTACTGTGATGCATCGTGATGTAAATATCTGCATTTTCCGATGGTCTTAGGCGACCCTGTGAAAGGGTTGTTCGACCCCCAAAGGGGTCTCGACCCACAGGTTGAGAACCGCTGCTATAGACCTAGGGCCCACCCCGTCTCAGAAGGTCACACAGACAGAACAGGACGCCAGGATAGAGCCCACGTGGCTTCCACATCACTGTGCCAGGCGGCGGTCTGTGCCCCAAAGCGTGAGGAGCCATTAGTCCCTGTAGCCGGCAGAGGAGGCCCAGAGGGACCGGTAAAAGGTCTGGGGTCGCTCAGGGTCCTAGAGGCAGAGCAAACTATCTTTCTTAAAAACACCTTTTTATGGACCTCAGGGGGGAAGGAAGAGGGAGAGAGAGAGAGAGAAAAACATCAATGATGAGAGATAATCATTGATGGACAACATGAGGAGACCAGAGCCTGAGACCGGTCCTGGCTGGTTCTGTGGGACACCAATGCTCAGAGAGGGTGGGCAACTTGCCCAAGGCCACATAGCTGGAATGTTCTGCGTCCAGGACTCAGACCCAGATCTGTCCCATTCCTCTGAGGTTTCCTCCCTGGAATAGCACACACTGCCCCTTGCCGGGTGAACATCTTTACATGTGTGCATGTGTGTTTTGTTTTTTTTAATATATTTTATTGATTTTTTTTACAGAGAGGAAGGGAGAAGGATAGAGAGTTAGAAACATCGATGAGAGAGAGACATCGATCAGCCGCCCCCTGCATGCCCCCTACTGGGGATGTGCCCGCCACCAAGGTCCATGCCCTAGACCGGAATCGAACCTGGGGACCTTTCAGTCTGCAGACGGACGCTCTCACCACTGAGCCAAACCGGTTTCGGCTGCATGTGTGTTTTTTAAAAGACCTCAAGTTTGCTGAAACCGGTTTGGCTCAGTGGATAGAGCATCGGCCTGCAGACTGAAAAGTCCCAGGTTTGATTCCGGTCAAGGGCATGTACCTTGGTGGCGGGCACATCCCCAGTGGGGGGCGTGCAGGAGGCGGCTGATCGATGTCTCTCTCTCATCGATGTTTCTAACTCTCTATCCCTCTCCCTTCCTCTCTGTAAAAAAAAAATCAATAAAATATATTTTAAAAAAGAAGGCAATTTCAAAAAATAAAGACCTGAAGTTGGCCACTGAGCATCAGTCTGACATTTTTGAACGACGTGACAATGGAAGTCCGAGGGCAGTTACGGGCACTCTCCCAGAGCCCTCCCCGATGTGTTCCTGAACTTGATCCGGGAACAGCTATGGAGAGCGCCTCTCGATGCCTGAGAAGGTGACCTCGGGCCGTTCCCCAGATTAGCCGCAGCGGATGAGGATCAAGTGCTTTCGTGACGGCCAGGAGAGGCGGCAGCGGACGCCGCCCCCGGCCACTTAGCCAGCGGACAGCCCGTCCCTCTTGGCAGAGCAAGGGCTCAGCCTGCCGCCGGCTGCCAAGTGACCGTCCTCCACGCATCTGTTTCGACACAGCCTGTGGTTTAACTTATTTATTCCTTCCGATGGCTCTTGCCTCGCGCGGCCTGGCCTGTGACTGAATGAAAAGTCAGGGGAGATAAGAAAGGTACTCACTGGCAAACCGGGGGTACGGTCTGTAAGCTGTTCCCCCAGTCTTCCAGATACGTCCGGGGGTACCTGTGGCTAGATGTGGCCTGGGCGGGGCAGGGGACAGACACACTAGGCGGGGGCTGGGTCATGGGCTTTATTCCCTGGGTAATGGGTACTGGTGAAGGGGTGGGGGTGGACACGGCCAGGCTGGCATTTATGGAGGCCACTCGAGCTGAGTGTGGACTGGGGGGAGACGCGAGGCTGGGGGCAGGGGGCAGAGGCCGGTGGGAAAATGACTGACTTCTGACTCAACTTCCCCAAGGAGCTGATGCTCACTCGCTGTGATTCAGGGCTAAGGGCAGTGCCTGCCACCTACAGACCCCCCATCAATCCTGGTGAGGGGGGCTGGGCAATGTCCTCTGAGGGACCCCAGTGGACAGGGAGAATCTCCAGCACAGCCTTGAGGAGGAGCCAGGAGAAGATGGTGGATTTGAGAAGTGGGGGGAGGGGAAGTAAAAGCTGAGAGACCTGGGTAATTGACAGAATCAGGTGGAGTCTGAGATAGATCTCCAGGCTTGTGGCGCCTGGGGGTTGGGGTTCTGAGTGAGATGGGCCAGATTTGGGGAGGGAGGGGAGACACTGTTCGTTCAGGACGAGGTTGAGACGCCCGAGGATCTGTAGGTGGGGGTGTCTAGATGTGACCTTTGAGCCTCTCCCCTCAGGTCTGGCCCTTTGCCCACGCTGTCCATCTAGACCAGTGGTTCTCAACCTTTCTAATGCTGCGACCCTTTAATACAGTTCCTCATGGTGTGGTGACCCCCACCCATACTTCATAACTGTAATTTTGCTATTGTTATGAATTATAATGTAAATACCTGTGTTTTCCCATGGTCTTAGGTGACCCCTGTGAAAGTGTCATTTGACCCCCAAAGGGGTCGCGACCCACAGGTTGAGAACCGCTGATCTAGACCTTCCTCCATCCACTCCTCCAAACCTTGGACTCCAGCTCAACCTCATCTCCCAGGGGCAGGCAGGCAAGTGCCCTGGCATCGGGCTCTGCCCATGGAACCGGCGCCTTCCTTTCTGGCCATGGCCCCCAATTGGCAACCGGCCCCCATGAGTGTGGTTAATCGATTAATGCCCACGTCCCTCTAGGTCTCTTCTTGGTCACCCGTGAATTCCTAGGAAAAGGCACATGCCCGTACCTAGGAGGCACTCCATCAATGTTGGTTGAAGGAGTAAAGAGGTAGGAGAAGGAATGAACACTTTTACAAACAGACGCGGGCACGGATACACACGTACCAGGGGGCTGTGTCTCTTAAAATATCTAAGTCCCAGGGACCTTCCTCGCGGGCTCAGCGAGGCAGTGGCGTGGAGCAGGACCAGAAGGACTTCCTGGCCTGGAGCCCGGTGTCCGTCACCTGGTGGGTCCTCGGTAAATACCTGCTGGAGGATTCCTGGCTTTGCTTATCATCTTATCATCTTATCATCTCATCTTAATGTCTTTAGGCAAGAAACCCAACCTGGGGGGGGAAGGGGGAGCCTCGATGTGCTTATCAAGCGGAGAATATGGACATCTGTCTCC
>JAAGEH010001406.1:0-10186 GCA_011751065.1 Lasiurus cinereus
TGATGTCACCTACAGGAAATAGTGATGTAGGTCCTCAGAAAGTTCTCAAAAAGCATACTAGCCACCGGACATGAAATAATTAGGATTTATGTCCAAAACAGGCACTTTTTATCCAGTTTCATGACAGTGTCTGCCATGAATATAAAAACAGTAATTATCAAGAGGGAAATAATGGTGGCAGAGTAGACAGACAAGTCTGGAGCTTTGTCGCTGGGCAGAGGGAGAGAGAGCAGCTGAGAGTCGCACTGGGAGTTTTTGTTGCCAAGTTAAGAGTCAGCTAACCTCCAGGAGAAAGTGGGGATCTGCTGGACAGGGCTCTCCTGGCCAGGCAGCCCATTGCCATGGGGATTTTGTTTGCCAGAGCCACCAGCACGAACACGGAGTCCACACCATCTGGCAGAGGGAGGTGGATGTCTGCAGTGGTCTGAAAGCTGCGGCTGAAGCACCCATCGAACAGCCAGGGACCCAGAACACCACTTTCCAATCGACACAGACATGCAGACTCAAGGCGATCCTCATGGCACACGGAAAGGTCAGATTTCGCCTGGGATAAGGTGAGGTCTCCTATCCAGCAGAACAGAGACGCACAAACTGTGGGAACCGGGCTGCGGGAAAGTGTCTCTGGAGAGGTCCGCGGATGTGGGGCAGGGCGTGATGCCTAAGTGTGGAGGTAAACTCTCGGAGCTGTTGACAAAGGGGAGCTCTGGAAAAACGACTCGTTTTTATCTGAGGCAGAGGGACAACCTGGGAGTTATTACAGTGTCCCAGCTGCAAAATCCCCACAAACTGGTATTGAGAACCACAGAGTAGCAGGATCTGAGCACAGCCTAGAGAGGTCCTGTGCTTAGTCTCAGAGGTCAATTCCAAAACACTACCACCCAGTGGATGACGCTCAAATTGACTCACGCATAACCGCAAAAGAATAAAGAGATTAAAACACAACTCAACTGTGGAACACAGGGAACTGCAATACCCTCCCACCTGGGAAAAAGAAGAACAATAGTGGAAGAGAATGACCATTCTATTTCTTTTTCTTTTTTTTTAATTTTTAATTTTTTAATTTTATATTTTTTCATTTTTGCATATTTTAATTAAAAAACAATTTTTATTCTTTCCTCCTCAATTGATTTCACCTTTTAAATTATTACATTTTTGTTTTCAACTAGTATTAGTACTAATATTATTTTACCATTTTGGAAAAAAACAAGTGTCATTTTGTTTTCCCTTTATTTTACTTTGGGATTAGAGTTCTACATGCTATTTTCATCTTTCCTTTAGCATAATTTTACTCTACCTTAACTACATTTATACCAACACTTTCCTCCTAACTTTCCCCATTTTATTGTCTTGTTTTCTCTTTCCCTTTTAATACTTTAGATTCTCCCCATTCTTTCTCTTTACCTGGTTAAAATTTCACCCCACTTATATATCTAATTTCAAATCCCCTACTCCAAGCCAATACAAACCACTCTCTTCTTGACTTCACTATCCAAAAAGTTGTTTTTCTCTATGACCTTTTGTTGCTCTTTGCCTGAACGGTGATTATATTGATTTTTTGTGCTTTTTTGGTGAGATTGTTTTAGCTTATTCTACTTGTTTTATTTTGCCTTTTGTTTGCTTTGTTTTGGTTTGTTTTTTACCTCTCTGTTCCCTCGCCTCCTTCGATACCAGTTGTTATTTGTAGTTTATATTAATCTCCAGGTACTAGTTGCCAGCATTTGTTGGGATTAGTGACTGTTCTATTGATGTTTTCTCCTGACATCTATATTTTGTTCCCCTTTTCTCTCTTATCCTCTTTCTGTTCTCTCTTTTTTCTCTTTCTCTTTTCTTCTTCTTCTCCTTTTTATTTTTTTATTTTATTTTTTTTGTTCATTTACTTATTTTTTTTTCTCCTTCTCCTAATTTGTTTCTGGCATTTCTTTCTTTTCTTTTTTCCTCATTTTCCTCTTCTTTCTCTACTTATCCCTAATTTGTCTTTCATTGGTGATCAACTTATTTGTGATTATTAACATCCTGAATACATTTCTACTCAGTGCCTTGTGTGCTGTACCTGATCGTGTTGTAGTTTGTGCCTTTCAATCAATGTAGGAGAGAGAACTGCATAACCAGACACCTGGAGAAGAAAGACCATGGGCAGAAAAAGAAACAGCCCACATAAGACAGAAAGGCAGGTTTCACCAGAAAAGGAAGTAAACAAAATGGAAGCAGAAATAAGCCTGCCAGAGAAAGAGTTCAGAGAAATGATCATAAGAAGGATGTACAGAATGGAAGACAAAGTTGACAATGTAAGAGCCAAGAGGAAATGAAGAAGAAGCAAGAAGAAATTCAAAAGAAGCAAGAAGAAATGCAGAAGAACCTAAAAGAAATGCAGAATAATCAAAAATAAATGAAAAATGACATCACTGCTATAAAGAACTCAATAGAAAGCATCAAAAGTAGACTAGAAGAAGCAGAGGACAACATCAGTGAGCTAGAAGACATGGAAGGAAAAAATACCCACGTACAGCAGCTTCTAGAAAAAAAATTAAAAAGCAAGAGGAGAGCCTAAGGGAACTTAGGGATAACATGAAACAAAACAACATCCACATAATCGGGGTTCCAGAAAGAGTGGAAACTGAACAAGGATTAGAGAATGTGTTTGAAGAAATAATGTCAGAAAATTTCTCCAATATAGGAAAGAAAAACCCCACACAAATCCAAGAAGCTCACAGAGTCCCAAGCAAAATGAACCCCAACAAACCAACACCAAGGCACATTATAATTGAATTGGCAAACACCGACGACAAAGTAAGAATCTTAAAAGCAGCCAGAGAGAAACAGAAAGTTACCTACAAAGGAACCCCCATAAGATTAGCTACTGATTTCTCAACAGAAACTCATCAGGCCAGAAGGCAATGGAATGAAATATACAAAGTCATACAAAGGAAGGCTCTGAATCCAAGAATACAGTATCCAGCAAGGCTTTCAATCAAAAGTGAAGGGGAAATCAGAAGCTTCACAGACAAAAAGGACTAAGGGAATATATTACCACCAAACCAGCAATTTAGCAAATATTAAATGGTCTGCTGTAAAAGAAGAAATAGGAAGCAAAAAAGGAACTTGGGGGTAAAGACTAAAAATGGAAACAGTTAGGCACCTATCAATAATAACTTTAAATGTAAACAGCTTAAATGTTCCAATAAAAAGACAAAGATAACCGATTGGATAAGAAAACATGATTCATATACCTGCTGTCTACAAGAAACTCACCTCAGAAAAAAAGATGCTTACAGATTGAGGGTAAAGGGATGGAAGATGATATTTTTGGCAAATGGGAAAAAAAGCTGAGGCTGCAATACTTATATCTGACAAATTAGATCTCAAAGTGAAGGACATAATAAGAGATAAAGAAGGCCACTTCATAATACTAAAGGGAACAATCAAGGAAGAAATAAAAAACATCATGGCAATAAATGACAAGAAGAAATAACTGTGGTAAACATATACGCACCCAATATAGGAGCACCTGAATACATAAAAAATACTGCTGGAGAAAATTAAGGGAGAGTTTGAGAGCAATACAATCATAGTAGGAGACTTTAATACCCCACTGTCACCATTGGACAAATCCTCTAAACAAAAAATCAGTAAAGAAACATCAATCCTCAATGACTTACTAGACCAGATGGAATTAATTGACATCTTCCGAACATTTCACCCCAAAGCCACAGAATATACATTCTTCTCCAGTGCACATGGGTCATTTTCAAAGCGAGATCATATCTTGGGTCATAAGAAAAGTCTCTTCAAATTCAAGAAGATAGAAATCATATCAAGCATTTTCTCAGACCACAGTGGCATAAAACTGGAAATCAACTATAATAAAAACAATAGAAAGAAATGAAACAGCATGAAACAGCATGCTTTTAAACAACGACTGGGTAACAAGAGAGATCAAGGAAGAAATAAAAAATATCATGGCAACAAATGACAATGACAACACAACAATACAAAATTTATGGGACACAGTGAAAATAGTCTTGAGAGGGAAGTTTATAGCCCTACATGCCTACTGCAAAAAACAGGAAACAATGGTAATAAATTTCCTAACACTACAACTCAAAGAGCTAGAAAGAGAGAAACAAGAAAAGCACAGTGTAAGCAGAAGGAAGGAAATTGTAAAGATTAGAGTGGAGATAAACAGCATGGAGACTAAAGAAACAATTCAAAAGATCAACTAAACCAAGAGCTGGTTCTTTGAAAGGATAAACAAGATTGATGGACCTCTAGTCAGGCTCACCAAGAAGCAAAGAGAGAAGACCCAAATAAACCAAAACAACAGACCCCACCAAAATACAAAGGATTGTTAAAAAAATACTATGAACAACTCTATTCCAATAAATTGGAGAACCTGCAAGAAATGGACATATTCCTCGAAAAATATAACCTTCCAAAACTCAATCAGGAAGAATCTAAACATCTCAATAATCCAATTTCTTTGGAAGAATTGAAGAACTCATCAAAAAGCTTCCAGCAAATAAAAGCCCGGGACCAGTTGGCTACACAGGACAGTTTTGCCAAACATTTAAGGAAGAAATAAAACCTATCCTCCTCAGACTATTCAAAAACATTCAAGAAGAAGGAACACTTCCAAACACCTTCTATGAATTCAGCATCATCCTAATACGAAAACCAGATAAAGAAAACACAAGAAAAGAGAATTATAGGCCAATATCTCTCATGAACATAGACACCAAAATACTCAAAAAATTCTAGCAAATGGTATCCAGCAGTACATGAGAAAGATCATACACCATAACCAAGTAGGATCCATCCCAGGAATGCAGGGATGGTACAATATCTGCAAATGAATAAATGTGATACATCACATAAACAAATTGAGAGGTAAAAATCACATAGTCATATCAATTGATGAAAAAGCATTTGAGAATATCCAACACCCTTTCTTGATAAAAACTCTCAGCAAGTTGAGAATAGAAGGATCGTACCTCAACATCATTAAAGCCATATATGATAACCCAACAGCTAATATCATACTCAATGAGAAACAGCTAAAACCATTTCCCCTAAGAACAGGAACAAGACAGGAATGCCCACTCTCACCTCTGCTGTTCGACATAGTACTAGAAGTATTAGCCATTGCAATGAAACAACAAGAAGAAATAAAAGGCATTCAATTTGGAAAAGAAGGAGTAAAACTGTCCTTATTTGCATATGACATGATACTGTACATAAAAAAACCGAAGGACTCCATCCAAAAACTAATCGACTTAATAAATGAATTCAGCAATGTAACAGGATACAAAATTGATGCCAAGAAATCTGTGGCATTTCTATACACTAATAGTGAACTTACAGAGAGACTAAAAGAGCAATCCTGTTTACCTTCGCACCAACAAAGTTAAGATATCTAGGAATAAACCTAACTAAGGTAAAAGACCTATATGCAGAAAACCACAGGACATTGAAAAAAGAGAGGAAGACCTGAAGAGATGGAAGAGCATGTCATGCTCATGAATTAGGAGAATCAACATCTTTAAAATGTCCAAACTACCCAAAGCAATCTATAGATTCAATGCACTCACCATTAAAATACGATGTATTTCACAGACCTAGAAAGAACTCTTTAAACATTCATCTGGAAAAAAAAAAGACCTCGAATAGCCAGAGCATTCCTGAGAAATAAAAATAAAGTAGGTGGAATCTCAATACCAGATTTCAAGCTATATTACAAAGCAACTATTCTCAAAACAGCCTGGTACTGGCACAAGAACAGACATAAAGACCAATGGAATAGAATAGAGAATCCAGATATCCACCCAAACCACTATTCTCAATTAATATTTGACAAAGGAGACATGAACATACAATGGAGCCAAGATAGCCTCTTCAAGAAATGGTGTTGGGAAAATTTGAAAGATACTTGCAAAAAAATGAAACTGGACCACCAAGTTACACCAAAAAATAAATAAACTCCAAGTGGATACAGGACTTAAACATTAGTCGGGAAACCATAAAAATACTATAGGAATTCACCGGCAGCACAATCTCAGACATATGCCAAAACAACTTCTTCACTGATACTGCTCCAAGAGCAATGGAAGCTACAGAAAAAATAAACAAATGGCACTACATCAAAATATAAACCTTTTTCACAGCAAAAGAAGCCATTAAAAAAAACAACAACAAGAAAGACCACTGTATGGGAGAACATTTTTGCAAATGTTATCACTGATAAAGGTTTAATCTCTGACATCTACAGCCAACTTATATAACTTAATAAATGGAAGATAAATGATCTAATAAAAAATGGGCAATGGACCTAAATAGGAGCTTTTTGAAAGACGACAGAAGGAATGGCATGAAACACATGAAAACATGCTCAAAGTCACTAATTATCCCAGAGATGCAAATCAAAATGACAATGCAATACCATCTCACACCTGTCCAAAAGGCAATCATCAACAGAATCAACAAAGGACAAGTGTTGGTGAGGATGCAGAGAAAAAGGAACCCTTGTGCACTGTTGGTGGGAATGCAGACTGGTGCAGCCACTGTGGAGAACAGTATGAAGTTTATTCAAAAAATAAAAATGGAACTCCCATTTGACCCAGCAATTCCACTCTTAGGAATATATCCTAAGGAAGTAGAAACACCAATCAGAAAGGATTTATGCACCCCTATGTTCATGGCAGTACATTTTACAATAGCTACAATTTGGAAAAAGGCTAGGTGCCTGACAGTAGATGAGTGGATCATAAAACTATGGTACATCTACAAAATGGAATTCTCTGCAGCAATAAAAAAAGAAGAAATTCTTACCATTTGCAATAACCTGGATGGAACTAGAGAGCATTATGCTAAGTGAAATAAGCTAGTCAATGAAGGGGAAACATCACATGGTATCACTCATTTGTGGATAATAAAGAATATTATAAATTAATGAACAAAAGTATAGATACAGAGGAAGTAAAGCATTAAATAGATGGTCAAATTATAGAAGGAAGATGGTGAGGTCGGGTAGATAAGAGATCAACTAAAGAACTTGTATGCATGTATATAAGCATAACCAATGAAAACAAGACACTGGGGGGTTGGAGTATGCCTGTGAGAGGGGAGGCAATGGGAAGATATGTATATATGTAACACAACAAAAAAACAACAACACTGCAACAACCAGGAAATGAGTGAAAAATAACAGTAAATTGAACAGAATAGTTAGAGAACAAGTGTAAATTACTTTTGAATATCAGGATATAGTATAGAAAGGGTTTGGTACATTGAGGGATATCCTGGAAACAGAGCAAAAAGCACCTTTGACAAGTTTGGGGAACAATGGCATTTACTGAAAAGTAAAACTAAAGTATAAATTGTAGTAGGGAGATAAGTGTATAAGGGTCCTCAACTACAAAGAAGTGTGCAGGATGCTATTTGAATAAAGCTGAGAGGTCCCATCTAGGAACAGTATAGTTAGAGAACAAGGAAAAATTATTTCTCAATTTTCGGATATAGGACAGAAATGGTTTCCTACAATGCGGGAAATCCTGGAAATACAGCAATAAGCACATTGAGAGTATTCCTAAAACAACTGAACCCTGTGAGAAACAACCAGTAAGTGAGTGGAATAGGCAGGATATTAGGATAGAGAACTAGTACAAATGACTTATCATTGTTACGATACAGCATAACAAGTGTTCCTGCGATGTGGCAAATGGTTGAAATAGAGTAATAAGTACATTTAAGCCCTCTTTGAAAGCACTGGAATTAACTGAAAAATAACAATAAACTTTAAATGAAGTTGGGAGACAATTGTATATCAGTAGTCAACTTCCAAAAGAGTGTAGAAAGGTATTCGTATCATGTGGAGAATTGCCTTAAAAGATGAGGAGAGCTAATTATAGGACACTGCAAGAACCAGGAAATGAATGGAAAATAACAGTACATTGTGGGAAACTTATTGTGCTTGACAGCCATTTTGTAGTATGCTCCAGCCACCTTAGCACTAACCTCCGGCTAGGTTTCTATTACTCCAAACCCTATCTCTTTCCCATAAGCCAGGTGTTGCACCTTAAGGGCTAGGAATTTTCGTTAAATTCCTCATTCCTCTTTCTTCCTATAAATATTCCGAACTCCTCCTGAATAAATGAGACTTGATCAGAACTTTGTCTTGTCTCCATTCCTTGTGTCTCTTGTCCCTTTCATCCCACTCCCCATTTAGGGTCCTTGTTGACTTACCACGCAGGTTGGAACACTACATTGGACAGAATAATTAGAGAACTAGTGTAAATTACTTCTCAACATCAGGATATAGTATAGAAAGGGTTTTGTACAATGGGGGTTATCCTGCAAATAAAGCAATAAGCACCATAGAAGAGTTTGGAGAAAATTGGCATTTACTGCACAGTAGAACTAAACTATGAATTGTAGTAGGGAGATAAGTATATAAGAGTTCTCCACTAAAAAGGAATGTATAGGATGTGTTTGAATAACGCTGGGAGATCCCTAACATAAAGAAAATAGTGATAAAACAAATGAAAATTACCTCTCAGTTTCAGGATGTAGGACAGAAAGGGTTGTCTACAATGCAGAAAATCCTGGAAATAGAGCAATAAGCACATTGAGACTTTCCTTGAAATCACTCAACCCTACAAGAAACAAATAAAAAAATGAGTGGAATAAGCCTGATATTAGGACACAGAACTAGTGGGAAAGATATGTCAGTATCAAGAAACAGCATAACAAGTGTTTCCTGCAATGTGGGATATCCTTGAAGTAGAGTAATATGCACATTTAAGCATATTTGAAAGCACGAGAATTAACTGAAAACTATCAGTGAATTTTAAATGTATTTGGCAGACAATTGTGTATCAGTTCTCAACTTCCAAAAGAGTGTAGTAAGGTATTTCTATCATGTAGGGAAGACTCTTAGAAGATGAGGAGAGACAATTATAGGACATGGCAAGAAAAAAGAAATGAGTGGAAAATAAGAGTATATGGGACAGAATAGTTAGAAATCAAGTGTAAATTACTCCTCAACATCAGCATATATTATAAAAGGGATTTGTACAACATGGGACATCCCCAAAATAGAGCAATAATCACCTTATAACAGTTATGGGAACAATGGTATTTCCTGAACACTAGAACTAAAGTATAAATTTTAATGGAGAGATAAGTGTAAAAGAGTTCTCAACTACAAAAAAAGGTTGTAGGACGCTCACAGAATAAAGCTATGAAGTCCCTTACATAAAAAGAATAGTTAGAGAAGAAGTGAAAATTACATCTCAGTTTCAGTATATAGCTCAGAAAAAGGTTTGTACATTGCGGGAAATCCGGGAAATAGAATAAGATATTGAGACTGTTCTTTAAACAATTCAACCCTCTGAGAAACAACCAAGAAATGAGTGAAATAGGCAGGATATTAGGATAGACAACTAGTGAAAAAGATCTGTCAGTGCCAGAAACAACAAAACAAGTGTTTCGTCCAATGAGGGAAATGCTTGAAATAGAGTAATAAGCACAATTTAAACAACTTTAGAAGGCAATAGATGTAACTGCAAGGTAACAGTGAACTTTAAATGTACTTGAGAGACAATTGTGTATCAGTTCTCACCTTCCATGAGAGTGTAGAAAGATATTTGTATCCTGTAGAGAAGTCCCTTTAAAGAGGAGCAGAGCCTCTTATAGACACAGCAAAAAAAAGAAATGTGTGGAAAATAAGACTAAGTTGGACAGAAGAGTTACAGAACTAGTGTGAGTTTCTTTTAAACATCACGATATACTGCAGATTGGGTTTCCTACAATGCAGAATATAGTGGAAAGAGAGCAATAAGTATCATAAAACAGTTTGGGAAACAATGCGATGTATTGAAAACTAGATCTAAAGTATAATTTGTAATAGGGAGATAGTGTATAAGGGTTTTCTTCTACAAAGAATTGCGTAGGATGCTCTCTAAATACAGCTACGTGGTCCATTACATGAACAGCATAGGTAGAGAAGAAGTGAGAATTACTTCTAAGTTTCAGGATAGAGGACTGAATTGGTTTCATTCAACTCAGGAAATCCTTGAAATAGAGTAATAAACACGTTAAGTCTTGTCTCTAAACCACTCAAGACCCTGTGAGACACCACCATAAATGAGTGGAATAAGCAGGATATTAGGATAGAGAACAACTAGAAAAGATC
>JAAGEH010001406.1:13144-24569 GCA_011751065.1 Lasiurus cinereus
CTTAAAAGATGAGGAGAACCAATTATAGGACACTGCAGGACACAAGATATCAGGGGGAAATAAGAGCAAATTGCAAACGATATATACAGAACAAGTGTGAATTACTTCTAAACATCTTAATGTAATATAGAAAGGTTTTCCTATAATGCGGAATATCAAAGAAATACAGCAATTACCAAATTGAGACTGTCCTTGAAAGACTCACCCCTCGCAGAAACAACCAGGAAATGCTTGGTATAAGCATGGTATTAGCAAAGAACACTAGAGGAAAAGTTCTTTCAGTGTCCATAAACAGCAAAAGAAGTGTTTCATACAATATGGGAAATGCTTGAAATAGAGTAATAATCACATTTAAACCACTTTACAAGGCAGTAGATGTAACTGCAAGGTAACAGTGAACTTTAAATGTATTTGAGAGACAATTGTGTATCAGTTCTCACCTTCCCTGAGAGTGTAGAAAGATTTGTATCATGTAGAGAAGTCCCCTTAAAGAGGAGCACAGCCTCTTATAAGACACAGCTAGAAAAAAGAAATGTGTGGAAAATAAGACTAAATTGGACAGAAGAGTTACAGAACTAGTGTGAGTTTCTTCTAAACATCACGATATACTGCAGAATGGGTTTCCTACAATACAGAATATACTGGAAAGAGAGCACTAAGCATCTTAAAACAGGTTGGGGAACAATGTCATGTATAGAAAACTAGATCTAAAGTATTGTTTGTAATAGGGAGATAGTGTATAGGGGATTTCTACTTCAAAGAATTGCATAGGATGCTCTCTAAATACAGGTAAGTGGTCCCTTACATGAACAGCATAGGTAGAGAAGAACTGAGAATTACTTCTCAGTTTCAGGATAGAGGACTGAATCATTTTCGTACAATGCAGGAAATCCTTGAAATAGAGTAATAAACATTAAGACTGGTCTCTAAACCACTCAACACCCTGTGAAACACCACCATAAAGGAGTGAAATAAGCAGGATATTAGGATAGAGAACAACTAGAAATGACCTTTCGGTCTGAAGAGACACCATTACAGGTGTTTCTTGCAATGCGGGATAAGCTAGAATTAGTGTAATAAGCAGATTTCAGGCCACTTAGAAAGCAGTAGCATTAACTGAAAAGTAACAGTGAACTTTAAATGTAATTGGAGTCAATTGTGTGTCAGTTCTCAACTTCCCAACAAATGTGAAAGATTTTTGTATCATGTAGAGAATTCCCTTAGAAGATGAGGAGAACCAATTATAGGACACTGCAAGACAAGAAATCAGAGGGAAATAAAACCAAATTGCAAAGAATATATAGAGAACAAGTGTGAATTCCTTCTAAACATGTTAATGTAATATAGAAAGGTTTTCCTATAATGTGGAATATCCAAAAAATACACCAATTACCAAATTGAGACTGTTCTTGAAAGACTCACCCGTGGCAGAAACAACCAAGAAATGCTTGGTATAAGCATGGTATTAGCAAAGAACACTAGAGGAAAAGATCTTTCAGTGTCCAGAAACAGCAAAAGAAGTTTTTCGTACAATGCTGGAAATGCTTGAAATAGAGTAATAAGCACATTTAAACCACTTTACAAGGCAGTAGATGTAACTGCAAGGTAACAGTGAACTTTAAATGTATTTGAGATACAATTGTGTATCATTTCTCAACTTCCCTGAGAGTGTAGAATGATATTTGTATCATGTAGAGAAACTTTTCTTAGAAGTAAAGCAGAGCCTCTTCTTAGACGGAGGAAGAAACAAGAAATGGGTGAAAAATAAGACTAAATTGGACAGAAGAGTTACAGAACTAGGGTGAATTTCTTGAAAACATCACGATATACTGCTGATTGGGTTTCCTACAATGCAGAATATACTGGAAAGAGAGCACTAAGCATCATAAAACAGGTTGGGGAACAATGCCATATACAGAAAACTAGATGTAAAGTATAGTTTGTAATAGGGAGATAGTTTATAGGCGTTTTCTACTACAAAGAATTGCGTAGGATGCTGTCTAAATACAGCGTGGTGGTCCCTTATATGAACAGCATAGGTAGAGAATAAGTGAGAATTACTTCTCAGTTTCAGGAGAGAGGACTGAATCTTTTTCGTACACTACAGGAAATCCTTGAAATAGAGTAATAAACACGTTAAGTCTTGTCTCTAAACCACTCAAGACCCTGTGAGACACCACCATAAAGGAGTGGAATAACCAGGATATTAGGATAGAGAACAACTAGAAAAGATCTTTCAGTGTCATGACACACCATCCCATGTGTTTTTTGCAATGTACGATATGCTTGAAATTGTGTAACAAGCACATTTAAGCAAGTATGAAAGCAGTAGCAGGAACTGCAAAGTAACAGTGAACTTTAAATGTAATTGGAGTCAATTGTGTGTCAGTTCTCAACTTCCCACTGAATGTGAAAGATTTTTGTATCATGTAGAGAATTTTCTTAGAAGATGAGGAGAACCAATTATAGGACACTGCAGGACACAAGAAACAAGTGGGAAATAAGAGCAAATTGCAAGGAATATATAGAGAACAAGTGTGAATTACTTCTAAACATCTTGATGTAATAATATACAGAGGTTTTCCTATAATGAAGAATATCCTAGAAATACAGCAATTAGCACATTGAGACTGTTCTTCAAAGACTCACCCCTGGGAGAAACAACCGGGGAATGCTTGGTATAAGCATGATATTAGGAAAGAGTACTAGTGTAAAAGATTTTTCAGTGTCCAGAAACAGCAAAACAAGTGTTTCATTGAATGCGGGAAATGCTTGAAATAGAGTAATAAGCACATTTAAACCACATAACAAGGCAGTGGATGTAACTGCAAGGTAACAGTGAACTTTAAATGTATTTGAGAGACAATTGTGTATCAGTTATCAACTTCCCTCAAAGTGTACAATGATATTTGTATCATGTAGAGAAACTTTCCTTAGAAGTAGAGTAGAGCCTGTTATTGTCGGAGGAAGAAACAAGAAATGGGTGGAAAATAAGACTAAGTTGGACAGAGGAGTTACAGAACTAGGGTGAATTTCTTCAAAATATCACGATATACTGCAGATTGGCTTTCCTACATTGCAGAATATACTGGAAAGAGAGCACTAAGCATCATAAAACAGGTTGGGGAACAATGCCATATACAGAAAACTAGATATAAAGTATAGTTTTTAATAGGTAGATAGTGTATAGGCGTTTTCTACTACAAAGAATTGTGTAGGATGCTCTCTAAATACAGCGAAGTGGTCCCTTACACGAACAGCATAGGTAGAGATGACCTGAGAATTCTCAGTTTCAGGATAGAGGACTGAATCATTTTCGTACAATACAGGAAATCCTTGAAATAGAGTAATAAACACGTTAATTCTTGTCTCTAAACCACTCAAGAACCTGTGGGACAGCACCACAAATAAGTGGAATAAGCAGGATATTAGGATAGAGAACAACTAGAAAAGATATTTCAGTGTCATGACACACCATTACATGTGTTTCTTGCAATGAGGGATATGCTTGAAATAGTATAACAAGCACATTTAAGGTGACTATGAAAGCAGTAGCAATAACTGCAAAGTAACAGTGAACTTTAAATGTAATTGGAGTCAATTGTTTGTCAGTTCTCAACTTCCCAAGGAATGGGAAAGGTTTTGGCATAATGTAGAGAATTCCCTTAGAAAACGAGGAGAACCAATTATAGGACACTGCAAGAAACAAGAAATTAGGGGAAAATAGATCAAATTGCAAGGAATAGAGAAGAAGTGTAAATTCCTTCAAAACATCTTGATGTAATATAGAAAGGTTTTCCTATAATGCGGAATATCCTAGATATACAGCAATTACGACATTGAGACTGTTCTTGAAAGACTCACCCCTAGGAGAAACAACCAGGAAATCCTTGGTATAAGCATGGTTTTAGGAAAGAGGACTGGAGGAAAAAATCTTTCATGTCCAGAAACAGCAAAACAACTGTTTCCTCCAATTAGGGAAAGGCTTGAAATACAGTAATAAGCACATTTAAATCACTTTACAAGGCAGTAGATGTAACTGAAATGTATCAGTGAACTTTAAATGTATTTGAGAGACAATTGTGTATCAGTTCTCAACTTCCCTGAGAGTGTAGAAACATATTTGTATCATGTAGTGAAGTCCCTTGGAAGTGGAGCAGAGCCTCTTATAGGACTGAGGAAGAAACAAGAAATGTGTGGAAAATGAGACTAAATTGGACAGAAGAGTTACAGAACTGGTGTGAGTTCCTTCCAAACATCATGATATACTGCAGAATGGGTTTCCTACAATTCAGAATATACTAGACTGAGAGTAATAAGCATCATAAAACAGCTTGGGAACAATGCCCTGTACTGAAAACTAGATCTAAAGTATAATTTGTAATGGGGAGATAGTGTATAGGGTTTTTCTACTACAAAGAATTGTGTAGGATGCTCTCTAAATACAGCTAAGTTGTCCCTTACATGAACAACATAGGTAGAGAAGAAGTGAGAATTACTGCTCAGTTTCAGGATAGAGGACTGAATCTTTTCCGTACAATGCAGGAAATCCTTTAAATAGAGTAATGAACACGTTAATTCTTGTCTCTAAACCACCCAAGAACCTGTGAGACACTACCACAAATGAGTGGAATAAGCAGGATATTAGGATAGAGAACAACTAGAAAAGACGTTTTAGTGTCAACAGACACCATTACAGGTGTTTCTTGCAATGCGGGATAAGCTAGAATTAGTGTAATAAGCAGATTTCAGGCCACTTTGAAAACAGTAGCATTAACTGCAAAGTAACAGTGAACTTTAAATATAATTGGAGTCAATTGTGTGTCAGTTGTCAACTTCCCAACAAATGTGAAAGATTTTTGTATCATGTAGAGAATTCCCTTAGAAGATGAGGAGAACCAATTATAGGACACTGCAGGATACAAGAAATGAAGGGGAAATAAGAGCAAATTGCAAGGAATATATAGAGAACAATGTGAATTACTTCTAAACATTTTGATGTAATATAGAGTGGTTTTCCTATAATGAAGAATATCCTAGAAATACAGCAATTAGCACATTGAGACTGTTCTTGAAAGACTCACCCCTGGGAGAAACAACCAGGAAATGCTTGGTATAAGCATGATATTAGGAAAGAGGACTAGTGTAAAAGATCTTTCAGTGTCCAGAAACAGCAAAACAAGTGTTTCGTACAATGCGCGAAATGCTTGAAATAGCACATTTAAACCACTTTAGAAGGCAATAGATGTAACTGCAAGTTACAGTGAACTTTAAATATATTTGAGAGACAATTGTGTATCACTTCTCAACTTCCCTGAGAGTGTAGAAAGATATTTGTATCATGTAGAGAAATCCCTTAGAAGTGGAGCAGAGCATCTTATAGGACAGTGCAAGAAACAAGAATGTGTGGAAAATAAGACTAAATTGGACAGAAGAGTTACAGAACTAGTGTGAGTTTCTTCTAAACATCACGATATACTGCAGAATGGGTTTCCAACAATGCAGAATATACTGGAAAGAGAGCAATAAGCATCAAAAACAGATTGTGGACAATGCCATGTACTGAAATCTAGGTCTAAAGTATAATTTATACTAGGGAGATAGTGTATAAGGGTTTTCAACTACAAAAAAGTGTGTAGGATGCTCTCTGAATAAAGCTAAGTGGTCCCTTACATGAACAGCATAGGTGGAGAAGAAACGAAAATTTCTTCTGAGTTTCAGAATAGAGGATTGAATGGGTTTCATACTAGGTAGGAAATCCTTGAAATAGAGTATTAAACACATTAAGACTCGTCTCTATACCACTCAAGACATTGGGAGATGCCACCATAAATGAGTGGAATTAGCAGGATATTAAGATAGAGAATAACTAGAAAGTATCTGTCAGTGTCAAGAGACACCATTACATGTGTTTCTTGCAATGCGGGGTATGCTTGAAGTAGTGTAATAAGCACATTTAAGGCCACTTTTAAAGCAGTAGCATTAACTGGAAAGAAATATTGAACTTTAAATGTAATTGGATTCAATTGTTTTTCATTTCTCAACATCCCAAAGAATGTGAAAGGTTCTTGTATCATGTAGAGAATTCTCCAAGAAGAGTAAGAGAACCAAGTATAGTACACTGGAAGAATAAAAAAATTAGGGGAAAATAAGAGCAAATTGCAAGGAATAAATAGAGAAGAAGTGTGAATTACTTCTAAACTTCTTGAGTATAGGTAGATTTTCCTACAATGCTGTGAGGTACCTTACTTGAACAGAATAGTTAGAGAACAAGTGTGAATACAATGCGGAATATCCTGGAAATACAGCAATTCCTGCATTGAGACTGTTCTGTAAGACTCCACCCTGGGAGAAACAACCAGGAAATGCATGGTATAAGCATGAAATTAGGATAGAGAACTAGTGGAATAGATCTGTCAGTGACAAAAAAAAAAAAGCATAAGTGCTTCGTCCAATTCGGGAGGTGCGTAAAATCGAGTAATAAGTACATTTAAACCATTTTTGAAGCCATTAGAAGTTACTGCAAGGTAACAGTGAACTTTAAATGTATTGGGAGACAATTGTGTATCAGTTCTCAACTTCCAACAGAATGTAGAAAGATATTTGTGTCATGTAGAGAAGTCCCTCTGTAGAGGAGCAGAGCCAATTATAGGTCACAGCAAGAAACAAGAAATGATGGGAAAATAATAGTTAATTGGACAGAATAGTTACAGAACAAGTGTGAATTTCTTCTACACATCACAATATACTTCAGAATGGGTTTCCTGCATACAGAATATACTGGAATGAGAGCAATACCCATCATAACACTGTTTTGGGAACAATGCCATGTACTGAAAACTAGACCTAAAATGTAATTTGTAATAGGGAGATATTGTTTAAGGGTTTTCAACTACAAAGAAGTGTGTAGGCTGCTCTCTAAATAAAGCTAATTGTCCCTTTAAATGAACAGCATTGGTAGAGAAGAAGTGAAAATTACTTCTCAGTTTCAGGATAGAGGACTGAATGAGTTTCATACAATGGAGGAAATCCTTGAAATAGAGTAGTAATCACATTAAGACTGGTCGCCAAAGCAGTGAAAACCCTGTGAGACACCACCATAAATGTTTGGAATAGAAGAATATTAGAATAGAGAACTACTAGAAAAGATCTGTCAGTTTCAAGAGACACCATTACATGTGTTTCTTGCAATGTGGGATATGCTTGAAATAGTGTAATAAGCACATTATGCCCACTTTGAAATCATTAGAATTAACTGCAAAGTATCAGTGAACTTTAAATGTATTTGGAGACATTGTGTGTCAGTTCTCAACTTCGCAAAGAATGTAGAAAGGTACTTGAATCATGTATAGAAGTCCCTTAGAAGATGAGGAGAGCCAATTATAGGACACTGAAAGAAACAAGATATGAGTGGAGAATTACAGTATATTAGCAGGATAGTTAGAGAAGATGTGTAAATTACTGCCCAACATCAGGATATATTATAGAAGGGATTCATACAATGTGGGATATCCCAGAAATAGAACATAGGCACCTTAGAACAGTTTTGGCAATAATGGCATTTACAGAGAAGTAGAATTAAAGTATAAATTGTAATAGGAAGATAAGTTTATAAAGTTTTGGGACTACAATGGAGTGTGTAGGATGCTGTTTGAAAAAAGCTGTGAGGTACCTTACTTGAACAGAATAGAGAACAAGTGTGAATTATTTCTCAGTTTCAGGATATATGTCAAAATGTTTCGTACAATGTGGGAAATCCTGGAAATAGAACAATTAGCACATTAAGAAGTTTCTTGAAACCACTCAACCCTATGAGAAACATCCAGGTAATGAGTGGAATAAGCAGGGTATTAGGATAGATAACTAGTGTAAAAGATCTCATTGTCAAGAAACAGCATAACAAATATTTCCTGCATTGCGGGACATGTTTGAAATAGAGTGATAAGCACATTTACGCCCTCTTTGAAAACACTAGAATTAACTGAAAAGTAACAGTAAACTTTAAATATAGTTGGGAGTTGAAAATAACAGTCAATTGCACAGAATAGATAGAGAACAAGTATAAATTTCTTGTAAACATCCTGATATACTGTAGAAAGTGTTTCCTACCACGCGGAATATCCTGGAAATACAACAATAAGCACCTTAGAACAATTTTGGGAACAATGGCATTTACTGAAAATCAGAGCTAATTTATAAATTGTATTAGGGAGATAAGTCATAAGGGTTGTCGACTACAAACAAGTGTGTAGGATGGTCTTTTAATAAAGCTCACAATTCCTTTACATGCACAAAATAGAGAACAAGTGAAAATTACTTTTCAGTTTCTGGATTTATGTCAGAAAATGTTTGGTACAATGCAGGAAATCCTAAAAATAAAGCAATAAGCACAATAAGACTGTTCTCTAAACCACTTAAGATCCTGAGTTAAATCACCAGGAAATGAGTGGAATAAGCAAGATATTAGGATAGAAAACTAGTGAAAAAGTCTTGTCAGTGTCAGTATACTACAGAACAAGTGTTTTGATCAATGGGAGAAATGCTTGTAATAGAGTAATAAGCACATTTAAGCCCTCTTTGAAAGCATTAGTATTAACTGAAAAGTAACTGTAAACTTTAAATATAGTTGGGAGAAAATTGTATATCAGTTGTCAATTTCCAAAGGAGTGTAGCAACGTATTTTTATCATGTGGGGAAGTCCATTAGGAGATGAGGTGAGCCAAATATAGGACACTGAAAGAACCAGGAAATGAGTGGAATATAACAGTAATTTGGACAGAATAGTTAGAGAACATTGTAAATTACTTCTCAACATCTGGATGTAGTTTAGAAGGGTTTTGTACAATGCGGAATATCCCGAAAATAGAGCAATAAGCACCTTAGAACAGTTTTGGTAAAAATGGCATTTATAGAAAAGTAGAACTAAAGTATACATTTTGATATGGACATAAGTCTATAAGCGTTCTCCACTACAAAGAAGTGTGTAGGATGCTCTTTGAAGAAATCTAAGAGGTCCCTTACATGAACAGAATAGTTTGAGAAAAAGTGAAAATTCCTTCTCTGTTTCAGGATATACGTCAGAAAGTGTTTCATACAATGCGGGAAATCCTGGAAATTGAGCAATAAGCACATTGAGACTGTTCTTGAAACAACTCAACCTTGTGAGAAACCACCCGGAAATGAGTGCAATAAGCAGAATATTAGGATAGAGAAATAATTGAAAAGATATATCAGTGTCAAGATACTGCATAACAAGTGTTTTTGTGCAATGTGGGAAATGCTGGAAATAGAGTAATAAGCACATTTATGCCCTGTTTGAAAGTACTGGAAGTAATTAAAAAGTAACAGTGACCTTTAAATGTAGTTGGGAGACTATTGTATATCAGTTGTCAACTTCAAAAAGAGTGTAAAATGGTATTTGTATTATTCAGGGAAGTCCCCTTAGAAGATCAGGAGAACACTGCAAGAGGGAAAAAAATGGTGGCAGAATAAACAGACGTGTCTGGAGCCTTATTGTTGGGCAAAGAGAGCAGCTAAGAGTTGCACTGGGAGTGTTTGTTGGCAAGTTTAGAGTCAGTTATCCTTGAGGTGAAGGTGAGGGACTGCTGGAAGGAATTCCCCTGTCCATGCAGCCCCACTGCCACGAAGTTTTGCCAAGACCGCGCCATCCTGCAGGGGGAAGTGGATGTCTCAGGTGGTCTGAAAAGCTACAGCTGCAGCACCCACCAAACAGTCGGGGGACCCAGAACACTGTTCTCCAATCAGGGCAGACATTGGGACTGAAAGGAGCTCCACATGCCACAGGGAAAGGTCAGATTTTGCCTGGGATGAATGAGGTGAGGATTCCTGTCCCATAGACTAGAGATGCGCACACTGTGGGAACTGGTCTGAGGGAAAGCTGCTCTAAAGAGAAATCTGCATATGTAGGGCAGGGTGTGATCCCTAAATGTGGAAGAGGGCTCTCAGAGCTACTAACAGTGGGGAACTCTTGAAAGCAACCTATTTTTATCTGAGGCAGAAGGACAGCCTGGGAGTTATTACAGTGTCCCCACTTCTCAAACAGGAGTGGGGAAGGGAGAGAGCTCAGACAACACTCTCCTCTTCAGACCTTGGCTTCTGATTTCTAAGACCAATACATAGGATCACAAAATTGGAAACATTTTGAGAGACTGCAGGGGAAGGATGTTTTCCTGGAACCTGGGGACTGGAGTGCAGAGTAACTATCAAAGAATCAGCTCTGGGGCAACCCATCCTCACAAACCGGTATTGAGAACCACAGTGTAGTAGGACCTAAGCACAGCCTAGAGAGATCCTGTGCTTACTCTCAGAGGTCAGTTTTGAAACACTGCCCCCCAGTGGATGACTAACAAATTGACTCGCATAATCACAAAAGAATAAAGAGACTAAGACACACCTCAGCAGTGGTACACAGGGAACTGCAATACACTCCAGACTGGGAAACAGGAGTGCCAAATAGTAGAAGTGAATGACCTCCACTACTGCCCATTCTATTTTTATTTTTATTCTTTATGTTTTGTATATTTTAATTAAAAAACTATTTTTTCTTTTCTCCCCAATTGATTTTACCTTTTTAATTATTATATATTTATATTCAACTAGTATTATCACTACTACTATTTTACATTTTCCAAAAAAGTTTCATTTTATTTGCTCTTAATTTTACTTTGGGGTTAGAGTCCTACATTCTATTTTCATCTTCCCTTTAGCATGATTCTCAAACTCAATCTGAACTCTACCTTGATGTCAACACTCTCTTCCTAACTTTCCCCATTTGGTTGTCTTGTTTCTCTTTCCCTTTTCAAACTTTATGTTCTCCCTATTCTTCCTCTATACCTGGTTAAAATTTCACCCCACTTATTATTTGTTTATTTATTTTTTATTTTTTGCATTTGTGGTTATTTTATTATTATTATTATTTCTTTTTTTATTTTTCTATTTTTTATTGTGTTACATGTATACATATCTCCCATTGCCTCCTCTTCCTCCCAGGCATACCCCCACCCCCCAGTGTCTATGTTCATTGGTTATGCTTATATGCATAGATACAAATCCTTTGATTGATCTCTTATCTACCCCACCTCTCTTTAATCTTCCTGCTATAATATCACAGTCTGTTTGATGCTTTACTGCTTCTGTATCTACCCTTTTGTTCATCAGTTTACAATGTTCTTTATTATCCACAAATGAGGGAGAGCATGTGGTGCTTCTCCTTCATTGACTGGCTTATTTCACTAAGCATAAGGCTCTCCAGTTCCATCCAGGTTGCTGCAAATGGTAAGAGTTCCTTCTTTTTAATGGCAGCATAGAATTCCATTGTGTAGATGTACCACAGTTTTCTGTTCCACTCATCTACTGATGGGCACCTAGGCTGTTTCCAAATTGTAGCTATTGTAAATTGTGCTGC
>JAAGEH010001407.1:6074-20837 GCA_011751065.1 Lasiurus cinereus
TATATATTTTATTGATTTTTAAAAAAATATATATTTTATTGATTTTTAAAAATATATATATATTTTATTGATTTTTAAAAATATATATATTTTATTGATTTTTCACAGAGAGGAAGGGAAAGGGATAGAGAGTTAGAAGGGAAAGGGATAGAGAGAGAGACATCGATCAGCCGCCTCCTGCACGCCCCCCACTGGGGATGTGCCCGCCACCAAGGTACATGCCCTCGACAAGGAATCGAACCCGGGACCCTTCCGTCCGCAGGCCGACGCTCTGTCCACTGGGCCACACCGGTTTCGGCTCGAGGTCGCTTTTTTAAAAAAAAATATTTTTAAGAAAGTAAGGGAAGAAAAATGTTTATTGCCCGAGCTGATTTGGCTCAGTGGAGAGAGCACCAGCCAGTGGACAGCAGGGCCCGGGTTCGATTCCGGTCAAAGGCACGGATCTCAGTGGCAGGCTCCTTCCCGGCCCGGGCCCTGGTGGAGGCACATGCAGAAGACAACCGGTCGATGTGTCTCTCTCACCTCGACGTTTCTCTCTGTCTCTCCCTCTCCCTTCCACTCGCCCTTAAAAAGATCAATGGAAAAATGTCTTCGGGTGACGATGAAAAATAAAATAATACAGTGGCACCTCGAGATACGAGTTTAATTCGCTCCGTCACCTTGAGGTGTGGGAAAGTAGGAGACGCTCGCGTCACGGTAAACGGGTGGGTCGTGTGCAGCCGGCCGATCCGCGCGATGACTCCTATCTCAACTGTGGCTCGTATTTCAAAGCAAAAATAGCTCGTATCTCAAAAATCTCGTCTGTTAGGGCACTCGTATCTCGAGGTACCACTATATATGTGTGTGTGTGTGTGTGTGTGTGTGTGTGTGTGTGTGTATAATTGATTGCAGAAGGCAAGGGAGAGGGGGAAAGAGAGAAACATCAATGAAGGGAGAGAGGATCATGGACCGGCTGCCTCCTGCACGCCCCACACTGGGGATGGAGCCCGCCACCCAGGCCTGTGCCCTGACCGGGAATCGAACCCTGACCTCCTGGGTCACAGGTCACCGCTCAGCCACAGAGCCCAGAGCCGGGGTGCCTTATTCCCGTGACGGGGATCACCGTGTCCCACGCTGTTCCCCAGGGCTCGGAGTGGCCCGGAGAAGGGGTATCCCTCCCAGCCTCCTCCCCTCGGCCACAGCCGTGACGTGAGAGGAGGGACGGGACCTCCCTCACGCGCGCCCCCCCAACCCCGTCCCCCCGGCTGCTCGCAGGGGTCGTCAGCCACGTCGGGGACGCGCTGAAGGAGCACTCGTCCAAGTCGCGGGGGCGGGTCTGCGCCATCGGCATCGCCCCCTGGGGGCTGGTGGACAACAAGGAAGACCTGCTGGGCAAGGACGTGAGTGCCTCCCATAGCCCCCCGCTGGCCCCCCATAGCCTCCCCCCGATACTGGCCGCTGGTCACTGGTCACGGTTGTCATTTCCGGACGCCAGCGACTCAGAAACCATCCGGTCTCTCCTCGGCGAGGGGGTGGCCCTCTACGGTGGTTGTACGGGAGGAGGAAGCCGGGGTCCCCTCCACCCCTTCCCCCTTCCCGCCACCCTCACGGGCGCTCGCCACGCTGGCAGGAAGTCACTGCCACCGGGGCCTCGGACTCCACGTGGCTGTTTGCGTATTTATTTAATTTGTTATTATTCTTATGTTATTGATGTTTCACAGAGAGGAAGGGAGAGGGATAGAGAGTTAGAAACATCGATGAGAGAGAGACATCCATCAGCCGCCTCCTGCACAGCCTCCTACTGGGGATGTGCCCGCAACCAAGGTACATGCCCTTGACCAGAATCGAACCTGGGACACTTTAGTCCGCAGGCCGACGCTCTCTCCACTGAGCCACACCGGTCTCGGCTATTCTTTTTTTTTTTTAAATATTCCAAAGTTTATTCTTTTTTTAAAAAAATATATTTTATTGATTTTTTACAGAGAGGAAGCGAGAGGGATAGACAGAAACATCGATGAGAGAGAAACATCGATCAGCTGCTTCCTGCACACCTCCTACTGGAGATGTGCCCGTCGCCACCAAGGTACAGGCCCTTGACCGGAATGGAACCCGGGACCTTTCAGTCCACAGGCTGACGCTCTATCCACTGAGCTACACCGGTTTCGGCTGTTCTTATTTTTAGAGAGAGAGGGAAGGAGAGCCATAGGGAGAGAGAAACACCTATGATGAGAGAGGATCATGGATCGGCTGCCTCCTGCAGGCCTCCTCCTGGGGATGGAGAGCCCACAACCCGAGCCTGTGCCCTTGACCGGGAATTGAACCCTGACCTCCTGGTTCCTAGGTCGACATTCAACCAGGGAGCCACGGAGCAGGGCTACAGACAGGATTTTGTGTTAACGCACGTTTTCATTTCTTGGCCACCGATGCCCGTGGCCATGGCCGGGTTGGCATTTTCTCAAAGTAATGGATGCCTCAGCCCTGCCTGTGTGGCTCTGTGGTTGAGCGTCGACCTAGGAACCAGGAGGTCAGGGTTCGAATCCCGGTCCAGGGCTCAGGTCCGGGTTGTGGGCTCCAACACAGTGGAAGGCGTGCAGGAGGCGGCCAATCCATGATTGTCAATCATCATGGAGGTGTCTCTCCCTCTCCCTTCCTCTCTGACATCAATAAAACAAATAATTTTTTTAAACATATTTTTTTACAGAGAGGAAGGGAGAGGGATAGACAGTTAGAAACATCGATGAGAGAAAGACATCGATCAGCTGCCTCCTGCACACCCCCCACTGGGGATGTGCCTTCAACCAAGATACACGCCCTTGACCAGAATCGAACCTGGGACCCTTCAGTCCGCAGGCCGACGCTCTATCCACTGAGCCACACTGGTTTCGGCAATAAAACAAATAATTTAAAACAGACATTTCCCCCCCAAAAAAAACGTCCATCGTGAGAAAGGATGAGAAAGGGCCAGCAGGCCGGAAGGCAGAGGGAGACGCAGCATCGCGCCCTGCGTCTGGGTCCCGGCTCCCCCTCGGGCCACGGTCTGACGGGGCCCTGCCTTCCGCCAGGTGACGAGGCTCTACCAGACCATGTCCAACCCGCTGAGCAAGCTGTCCGTGCTCAACAGCTCCCACACGCACTTCATCCTGGCCGACAACGGCACGCTTGGCCGCTACGGCGCGGAGGTGACGCTGCGGCGGCAGCTGGAGAAGCACATCTCCCTGCAGAAGATCAACACGCGTGAGTGCCGGCCACCGCCACCAACCGCCACGGCCACCGCCACAGCCCGGTGTGCAAAGCCGGGGCCTTGTTCCTGCTAATCCATGGGAGAGGACTTCCTTCCTTCCTTCCTTCCTTTCTTCCTTCCTTCCATTCCTTCCCCTTCCTTCCTTCCTTCCTTCCTTCCTTCCATTCCTCCCACTTTTTTCTTCCTTCCTTCCTTCCTTCCTTCCTTCCTTCCTTCCTTCCTCCTTCCTCCCTCCCTTCCTTCCTCCCTCCTCTCTTTTTTTCTTTCAATATATTTGTATTGATTTCAGAGAGCAAGGGGGAGAGAGAGAGAGAGAGATCAATGATGAGAGAGAATCATGGACCGCCTGCTTCCTGCACGCCCCTATGGGGGAGCGAGCTGGGTAACCCGGGCCTGTGCCCTGACCGGGAATCGAACCCTGACCTCCTGGCTCCTGGGTCGGCGCTCAGCCACGGAGCCAGGCCGGCCGGGCCGGGCCGGGGTGGGGTTTCTGGGGAAGAACCCGGCAATGCCGGAAGGTCAGAGGCACGGTGCTCGGCGTGGGGTGCGGGCCTCCGAGACGCCGAGCTCCTCGGCGAGCTGGCTGCACGGAACGTTTCTTCCTCTCCCGCCTGCGATTCTCTGGGACAGACGTGCCAGTCTCAGCACCCACCGGCTCCCGCGGCCTGGGGCGGCCGGGCTTCCCTTTGTCATCCTTTGCCTCGGGCTCGGAGCGGGGCGGGGACTGCAAAGGGGTGCTCGGTTGTCCCCCCTCTCCCAGTGCCGAGTTTCGGGGGTCGCACTCAAGCCACCCGGAATGGATCCCACCTGTTTCCAGTGGAGGGCGGGGACGTGGCACCCTATGCCTGCCGTGCCAGCCTGGGGTCGGGGGACTCCAAGGCAAGGTGGGGCCGTGTCACCTGCGTCCATTTTTTAAAAAATGTAAATCTATCTGAGACCGACGTGGCTCAATGGATAGAGCGTCGGCCTGCGGACTGAAAGGTCCCAGGTTCGATTCCAGTCAAGGGCATGGACCTTGCTTGCAGGCACATCTCCACTGTGGGGTGTGCAGGAGGCGGCTGATCGATGTCTCTCTCTCATCGATGTTTCTGACTTTCTATCCCTCTTCCTTCCTCTCTGTGAAAAATCAATAAAATGTATTAAAAAATATATATATATAAATCTACATACAGTGGTACCTCCAGATACGAGTGTAATTCGTTCCGTCACCTTGAGGCGTGGGAAACTAGGAGACGCTCGAGTCGCGGTAAACTGGTGGGTCGTGGGCAGCCGGCCGATGCGCGCGATGACTCCTATCTCAAATGTTGCTCATATTTCAAAGCAAAAATCGCTCGCTCGATGGCTCGTATCTCAAAAATCTCGTATGTTAGGGCACTCGTATCTCAAGGTACCACTGTATATATATATTTTTTAATATATTTTATTGATTTCTTACAGAGAGGAAGGGAGAGGGATAGAAAGTCAGAAACATCGATGAGAGAGAGACATCGATCAGCCGCCTCCTGCACGCCCCACACTGGAGATGTGCCTGCCACCCAGGATACATGCTCCCAACCGGAATCGAACCTGGGACCTTTCAGTTCGCAGGCCGACGCTCTATCCACTGAGCCACGCCGGTCTCGGCTAAATCTATATTTTTATTTCAGAGCGGAAGGGAGAGGGAGAGAGAGACACCCAGCATGAGAGAGAATCACGGACCAGCTGCCTCCTGCACGCCCCACATGGGGGATGGAGCCCACCACCCAGGACCTGTGCCCTGAACGGGAATCGAACCCTGACCTCCTGGTTCACAGGTCAGTGCTCAGCCACGGAGCCACGCTGGCCAGGCCATTTTTCCCCCAGTTTCTCTTAGCCAGGCCCCAGCCCAAAGCAGACCCCCGGGTGCATGTCTGGTGAACGGAACCGAATTGAGATTCTTCGGGTTAGGAGCGGGCCAGTGTGTCTCGAGGTTCCTGCCAGCAGAACTGCATCCTGGGGGCCGGCCAGACGGCTCCCCCTCCCTCCCAAAGTCCTCGGATCCCCACGTGCACGCGTGTCCTGGGGGTTTCGTCCGAGGGAAGAAGGCCTTCAGAATGCCGAGACCAAGGACACATCTCCGCTTTGGCTGATGTGAATCGGAGAACTCCCGGGGCAGCCCTGGCCGGCGTGGCCCAGTGGTTGGCCTTTGACCCATGAACCGAGAGGTCGCCGGTTCGATTCCCGGTTGGGGCACCTGACCTGTTTGCGGGCTCGATCCTCAGTGGCGGAGGGGCGTGCAGAAGGCAGCCGGTCCATGATTTTTCCCCATCATGGATGTTTCTATCTCTCTCTCTCCCTTCCTCTCTGAAATCAATAAAAATATTGCGTACAAAATAAAATCAATGCCCTGACCGGTGTGGCTCAGTGGACAGAGCGTCCAGCCTGCAGACTGAAGGGTCTCAGGTACGATTTTGGTCAAGGGCATGTACCTGGGTGGCAGGCACAACCCCAGTGTGGGTGTGGGTGCAGAAGGCAGCTGATTGTCCCGACCCGCGGGTTAAGTCAACGAGGACCCTAGAGGGGGAGTGGGGATGAAAGGGACAAGAGACACAAGGAGTGGAGACAAGACAAAGTTCTGATCAAGTCTCGTTTATTCATGTGGAATTCGGGGTATTTATGGGGAGAAGGAGAAATGAGGAAGTTAGCGAAAATTCCTAGCCCTTAAGGCGAAACACCTGGCTTTTGGGAGATAGGGAAAGAGATAGGGTTTGGGGTCATAGAAACCTAGCCTGAGGTTAGTGCTAATGTGGCTGGCGCTTACTACAAAATGGCTATCAAGCACAACAAGTTTCCCACAGCTGATCGATGTCTCTCTCTCTCACCAATGTTTCTAACTCTCTATCCCTCTCCCTTCCTCTCTGTAAAAAAAAAAAAAAAATCAATAAAATATATTTAAATAAATAAATAAATAAATAAAGGAGCCCTGGCCAGTGTGGCTCAGTGGGTAGAGCGCTGACCGGTTCCATGAGAGGCCAGGGACACGGACCGCGGTCACAGGCGCGGCCCCCAGCCCCCGGCTGTGTCTTCCTACCGCCGATGTTTCTCGCTCTCCCTCTCCCTCCCCCTTCCTCCCTGCCCCTCCCCCTGAGCAATCAATGGAGAGAGAGAGAGAGACCCTCTGGTGAGGACTGGCCCTCATGGACACGAGGCCGGGGAGCGGGCGGAGCCGTGTGGAGCCGTGTGGAGCCGCGGGGTGATGGGCCGCCGCCTGTGTTGCAGGGCTGGGCCAGGGCGTGCCGGTCGTGGGCCTGGTGGTGGAGGGCGGCCCCAACGTCTTCTCGGTGGCGCTGGAGTACCTCCGTGAGGAGCCGCCCGTGCCCGTGGTGGTGTGCGACGGCAGCGGGCGGGCGGCCGATATCCTGTCCTTCGCCCACAAACACTGTGAGGACGGAGGGTAGGACTCCCAGCCGGGGCGGGGGGGGGGGGGGGGGGGGGCGGGCGGCCTGCACCCCGGGGTCACCGCGGAAAACCGTTCAGGAAGGGGTCTTTTTTATTTTTTAATATATGTTATTGATTTTTTTAAAAATGTATTTTATTGATTTTTCACAGAGAGGAAGGGAGAGGGATAGGAAGTTAGAAACATCAATGAGAGAGAGACATCGATCAGCTGCCTCCTATACACCCCATTGTGGAGATGTGCCCCCGACCGGAATCGAACCCGGGACCTTTCAGTCCGCAAGCCGACGCTCTATCTACTGAGCCACACCGGTCTCGGCTGTTATTGATTTTAAAAAATATATATATTTTATTGATTTTTTTTACAGAGAGGAAGGGAGAGGGATAGAGAGCTAGAAACATCAATGAGAGAGAGTCATCGATCAGCCGCCTCCTGCACGCCCCACTGTGGAGACGTGCCCGCCACCAAGGTACATGCCCCCAACTGGAATCGAACCTGGGACCCCTCCGTCCGCAGGCCGATGCTCTATCCACTGAGCCAAACCAGGTTCAGCTGTTATTGATTTTTTTAAAAAAAAATATCTTATTGATTTTTTACAGAGAGGAAGGGAGAGGGATAGAAAGCTAGAAACATCGATGAGAGACATCGATCAGCTACCTCTCGCACGGCCCCTACTGGGGATGTGCCCACCACCCAGGTCCATGCCCTTGACCAGAATCGAACCCAGGACCCTTCAGTCCCCAGGCTGACGCTCTATCCACTGAGCCACACCGGCTTCGGCGGAAGGCGGTTTTAGATGCTGGTCCCCCTTTCTTTCGCCTTCTATCCCGGGAGCCCCTCGCGGGGAAAGGTTTTCCCACCACAGATACCAAGGGGCCCTGGCTGGCCGGTGTGGCTCAGTGGGTAGAGCACCATCCCCCCCCCCCCGGACGAATGGACGGACGGAAGGGTTCCCGGGTTCGATTCCGGTCCAGGGCACGTCGCTGGGTGACAGGCTCCTCCCGGGCCCGGGCCCTGGTCAGACCCGGATCACGCAAGAGGCAGCCCGTCGATCGGTGTGTCTCTGGCTCACATGGATGTCTCTCTGCCTTTCCCTCTCTCTTCCTCTCTCTCCCTGAAAAAAAAAAAAATCAATGGGAAAACATCCTTAGGGGAGGATTCACAGACAGACAAACAAAACGATCCCGGTTGGGCCCTAGCCGACTTGGTTCAGTGGATAGAGCGTCGGCCTATGGAGCAAAGGATCCCAGGTTCCATTCTGGCCAAGGGCACAGGCCTGGGGTTGCAGGCTCCATCCCCGGTGGGGAGCGTGCAGGAGGCAGCCGATCCATGATTCTCTCCCATCATGGATGTGTCTCTCCTTCTCCCTTCCTCTCTGACATCAATAAAAAGAAATACAATAAAAAGAAATAACCTCGAGATACGAGTTTAATTCGTCCCGTCACCTTGAGGTGTGGGAAACTAGGAAGACGCTTGCGTCGCGGTAAACGGGTGGGTCATGGGCAGCCGGCCAATCCACGAGATGACTCCTATCTCAATTGTTGCTTGTATTTCAAAGCAAAAAATCGCTCGCTCGACGGCTCGTATCTCAAAAAATCTCCTATGTCAGGGCACTCGTATCTCGAGGTACCACTGTATATTTTAATAAATAAATAAATAAACAAACAAATAAACAAATAGATAGATAGATAGATAGATAGATAGATAGATAGATAGATAGATAGATCCCGGGTGCACCTGGGCCGCGGTATGGATTCACGCGGACAGCTGAAGGGCGAAGATGAGCGGTTTTCTCTCCTCCTCTCCCGCGCCTCCCCCAACAGGGTCCTCGGCGAGCCGCTGAGGGACCAGCTGCTGGTCACCATCCAGAAGACCTTCAACTACAGCCGGACCCACGCGCTGCAGCTGCTGGCCGTCCTGGCCGAGTGCATGAAAAGGAAGGAGCTCGTGAGCCTGTTTTTATTTTTATTTTTTTCCGTGAATCCTCACCCCGGGGGGTATTTTTTTCCCAGAGATCTTTGGGAGAGTGTGTGTGAGAGAGAGAGAGAGGGGGCGGGAAAGGCCCAGAGAAACATTAATGTGAGGGGAGCGCATCGATGGGCGCCCCGATCAGCAGAGGGGAGCCTGCAACCCAGGTCTGCGCCCTGGACCGGAATCGGACCCGGGACCCTTCGTCCCTGGGCCGACGCTCTAGCCACTGAGCCATGCCGGCGAGGGCTCAAATCAATGTGCACATATTAAAATAATCCACATATATATAGCCGAAACTGGTGTGGCTCAGTGGCTAGAGCGTCGGCCTGAGGACTGAAGGGTCTCAGGTTCGAATCCGTTTAAGGGCATGGACCTTGATGGCGGGCACATCCCCAGTGGGGGGGCGTGCAGGAGGCGGCTGATGGATGTCTCTCTCTCATCGATGTTTCTAGCTCTCTGTCCCTCTCCCTTCCTCTCTGAAAAAAAAATTTTTTTTTTAAATAAAAATAAATAAAATAATCCACATATATAAAAGCCTAAGTGACCCAACGGCCAGCCGACCGGTTGCTATGATGCGCACTGACCACCAGGGGGCAGGCACTCAATGCAGGAGCTGACCTTGGTGGTCAGTGCGCTCCCACAGCCAACCACCAGTGGCCCCTCCCCCTGGCAGGGCAGGCCGAAGGACACCCCCCACACCCACTCACCAATCTCTGCCCCGGACCTGCGGTAATATTCGTTAAAGCGAGATAACTTGGCTCTGGGCATCGCTGTGTGGTGTACGTGTCGGTCTCTGCCGTCCTTGGTCAAAAACACCCCAAACTCCCTCCGGCCTCCAACGACCCTTGACCCAGTCTTTCCGGCATGAACCCGCCTCCAGGTCACGGTGTTCAGGATGGGAGCTGAGGGCCAGCCCGACATGGAGATGGCGATTCTGACCGCCCTGCTGAAAGGTGAGTCCTGGATGGCTGTGGGCGGCAGCCCCTCGGTGCTGGCCGGCTGCCCCCACTCCAGCTCCTGTCGGGGACCGCTTGTCTGTCTGGGATAGAGCTGTGAGCTGGCCGGCTGACCACGCCATCTCAGTAGGGGCCAGGCTCCAGGGTGGAGCATCGACTGACCAAGGAACCAGGAGGTCAGGGTTCGATTCCCCCTCAGGGCACAGGCCCGGGGTGCGGGCTCCATCCCCCGGGGAGGGGGGCGTGCAGGAGGCCGCCGGTCCCTGATTCTCTCTCATCGTGGATGTTTCTTTTCTTTTTTTATTTGAGAGAGTGGGGGAGAGGAGGAGGAGAGAGAGAGAGAGAGAGAGAAACATTGATGTGAGAGAGACACGCCGCTTGGATGCCTCCGGGCCAGGGTTCGAGCCTACAACCAAGGTACATGCTCTTGACCGGAATCGAACCCGGGACCCTTCCACCTCCCGTCTGTGGGCCGACACTTTGTCCACTGAGCTGCACGGGCTGGGGCAGATGTTTCTGTCTCTCTCTCTCCTGCTCCCTCCCTCTCTCGGGAGTCAATAAAATATATATATTTAATAAAGAACAGAGAGAGCTGGTCTCACGCCTTCCTGGACAGCCCTGTGAGAAGATGGAGCCCTTTTTTAAAAAAAAAATAAATATATTTTATTAATTTTTTACAGAGAGGAAGGGAGAGGGATAGAGAGTTAGAAACATTGATGAGAGAGAGACATCGATCAGCTGCCTCCTGCACGCCCCCCACTGGGGATGTGCCCGCCACCAAGGTACATGCCCTTGACCAGAATCGAACCTGGGACCCTTCAGTCCACAGGCCGACGATCTATCCCAATGGTTCTCAACCTGTGGGTCGCGACCCCTTTGGGGGTCGAACGACCCTTTCACAGGGGTCACCTAAGAACATCAGAAAACACCTATTTCCCATGGTCTTAGGAACCAACAGGCCGCTCCTCGGTGTTGCAAAGTGTCGCCATGTCGTTGACTGTTGTCCTAGGAAGACTGGTGCCCATGCGACACCACGATTCAAGACAACATTTCATTTATTTGTCATTAGAAATACATATTTCACAATATACAATTACATATTGTTTTTGTGATGAATCCCTATGCTTTCATGATGTTCTATTGGTAACAACGAAAATACATCCTGCCTATCAGATATTGACATGACAGTTCATCACAGTAGCAAGATGACAGTGATGAAGTAGCCACGGAAATCATTGTATGGGTGGGGGTCACCACCCCATGAGGAGCTGTCTTAAAGGGCCGCGGCCTGAGGAAGGTTGAGAACCACTGCTCTATCCACTGAGCCACACACTGAGTCTCGGCGAGATGGAGCTCTTGGTCCAGAGAAATGACAGCGGTGCTTAGTCCGAGCCCCGGTGGTGGTGGGGATGGTGGGGGTAGGAAGAGGTGCTCAGAGCTCAGCCCCCCGCCCAGTACCCGCGGGACCGGGCCGGGCGGTCCAGGCCCGGGGAGAGCATCGCCTGCCCCCTCGCCTTCCCAGGAACCAACGCGTCTGCCCCAGACCAGCTGAGCCTGGCGCTGGCCTGGAACCGTGTGGACATCGCGAGGAGCCAGATCTTCGTCTTCGGGCCCCACTGGCCGGTGAGACAGTCTCCCACGTCGCCCCACCCACCCCTGACCTGGTCCGGGCGGCGCACAGTAGGTGCTCTCCCCCGCACACAGTAGGAGCTCCTCCCTCACGCGGTCCTCGGGGGATGATCCACTGTGAGATCTGCTGGGACCAGGAGGGGGCGCTGTTCCTTCACCTCAAGAAGCCCCGGAGCCAGGGGAGAGATGAGTGGGGGGTAGTGAAGGAGGAGGAAGAACCCCCAGCACCAATCTCTTGGGGGAAATGACCGCTCGCCGTGTGTCTTCTTAAAAATCTCTCTTTATGGACCTCAGGGAGGAAGGGAGAGGGAGAGAGAGAGGGGAACAGCCATGGTGACAGGGAATCAGGCGCCCGCTGGATATGGTAAGGTGGCCCATGAGAAGGGGTGCTCGCCCTTATAAAGAAGAGGAGAAAGAGCCCGGCCGGCTGGGGTGGTTCAGGGTTTGAGTGTTGACCTAGGAGCCAGGAGGTCAGGGTTCGATTCCCGGTCAGGGCACAAGCCCGGGTGGCGGGCTCCATCCCCAGTGTGGGGCGTGCAGGAGGCGGCCTGTCCCTGATTCTCTCTCGTCATGGCTGTTTCTCCCTCTCCCTTCCTCTCTGAGATCAATAAAAGTATATTTTAGATTTTCGTTTGTTTTGTTTTTTTAAATCCAGGCCTGTTCTAGATATAGTGTCTTCTTGGACCTTGGATTTTTAAAAAAATAAATATATATTTTATTGAGTTTTTACAGAGAGGAAGGGAGAGGGAGAGAGAGCTAGAAACATCGCTGAGAGAGAGAAACATCGATCAGCCGCCTCCTGCACGCCCCCCACTGGGGATGTGCCCGCAACCAAGGTACATGCCCTTGACCGGAATCGAACCTGGGACCTTTCAGTCCGCAGGCCGACGCTCTATCCACTGAGCCAAACTGGTTATGGCATTTTTTTAAATAAAGAAAATAGCTCGTTAAAAGGAAACACGATGATAGTTTGAGAGCACTTGGTTCCCAAGCTCCGTTCCATGACACCCTGGAGGCCCGGAGCGCTGTGTGCGAGTAGGCACACATGTGTGTGTAGCCATGTTCTCATGGACACACACGTGTGCTAACGTGTACCTGGGGGCACATGGGTGCAGGCCGGCAGAGATGAGGGTCATCCTGGGGTCCAAGCTCTCATGTTTGCTTGACCCCATTTCTGTGGACGCAGCCCCTGGGGAGCCTGGCCCCGCCCACGGACAGCAAGGCCGCAGAGAGGGAGAAGAAGCCGCCCACCACCACCACCGCCACCACCGGCCGCGGGCGAGGGAAGGGCAAGCGGAAGGGGAAGGGGAAGGAGGAGGCGGAAGAGGAGGCCGACCCCCGGAAGATGGAGCTGCTGAACTGGGTACGTGGGGAGTCGGCTCTCGGCTCTTTTCCTTCCCTCCCTCCCTCCTTCCTTTCTTCCTTCCTTCTATTCCTTCCTTCCTTCCTTCCTTCCCTCCTTCCCTCCTTCCTTCCTTCCTTCCCTCCTTCCCTCCTTCCTTCCTTCCTTCCTTCCCTCCTTCCCTCCTTCCTTCCTTCCCTCCTTCCCTCCCTCCCTCCTTCCTTCCTTCCTTCCCTCCCTTTTTCCTTCCTTCCTTTCCTCCTTCCTTCCTTCCTTCCTTCCCTCCCTCCCTCTCTCCCTCCCTCCTTTCTTCCTTCCTTCCTTCCTTCCTCCCTTCCTCTCTCCCTCCCTCCCTATCATTCCTCACCCGAGGATATCTTCTGTGGCACTGATTGTTAGAGAGAGTGGAAGGGATGGGGAGAGACAGAGGGAGAAACATTGACGTCAGAGAGAGAGAGAGAGAGAGAGAGGCATGGATCGGCTGCCTCCCGCACGCCCCCTACTGGGGATGGAGCCCGCAACCCAGGCCTGTGCCCTGATCGGAAATGGAACCGTGACCTCCTGGTTCCTAGGTCAATGCCCAACCACTGAGCCACGCTAGTAGATCAAGGATATGTTTGCTGATTGGGAGGACGGAGGAGAGAGAGAGAGAGAGAGAGAGAGAGAGAGATGTAAGAGAAACTGATCAGTTGCCTCCCGCACACACCCCGAATGGGGCTCCAACCCACAGCCTGGGTCCATGCCCTGACCGGGAGTCGAACCTGCCACCTTTCTGTGTCGGGGGCATTGCCCCAGCCCACGGAGCCCCTGGCCCGGGCCCACTGCTCACCAACGATTGAGACTCGAATGCTCAGCCATGGTCACTAACGCAGGAGCACCCCCTCCTCAGAGAACGCGGCTCAGGGAGGCGGGGACAGAGGCGGGGGGGTGGGGGTGCACGCACGGAGATCCGAGTCCCGCTCCCCGTTTCATGTGGACAAGGACATGGGCACCTCTGGGGGTTTCCCTCTCGTGTTTCTCGCAGAGGCGGAGGCCAATCCACTGTTTTAATTAAAAACAAAACCAGGCCGAGACCGGTGTGGCTCAGTGGATAGAGCGTCTGCCTGCGGACTGAAAGGTCCCAGGTTCGATTCCGGTCGGGGGCACGTACCTGGGTGGCGGGCACATCCCCAGTGGGGTGCGTGCAGGAGGCGGCTGATCGATGTCTCTCTCTCATCGATGTTTCTGACTTTCTATCTCCCTTCCTCTCTGTGAAAAAATCAATAAAATATATATATTTTTTAAATAAATAAATAAAAAATAAAAACAAAACCGGGAGCTGGCGGGAGCCGGGGCGGCTCGCCTGCTGCGACTCCGTGTGGCCTCCCATGTGCCTCGAAGAGGAGAGCACCGCCCTGGCCGGGGCGGCTCAATGGTCAGAGCGCCGGCCTGTCCACAGAGGGGTCTCAGGGGTCAGTTCCCGGGCAAGGGCAGGTGCCTGGGCCGCAGGTGTGACCTCCCCTCCACACCGGCCCCGGCTGGAGAGCATGCGGGAGGCCGCCAGCTGACGAGTCTCTCTCCCTGCCTCCTTTCCTCCGACTTCCTCTACAAATCCACGGGGGCCCCGGCCAGTGTGGCTCAGTGGTCAGAGCGTCGGCCCCCAAGACGGAGGGGTCTCGGGGTCAGTTCTCGGTCAAGGGCACGTGCCTGGGTCCCAGGTGTGATCCCCCGGCCCCATTTGGGGCGCGTGCGGGAGGCCGCCAGCTGACGGATCTCTCTCTCACCTTGACATTTCTCTGGGTCTCTCCTCCCCGGCCCTCCCACTCGCTCTGAAATCACAGGGAAGAAACATCCTCGGGTGAGGATTCCCAGCGACCACAAGGTCAATGGGAGGCATTTAACCAAAAATAGGGGGGAACAGGGGGGTCAGCGGGCGTCCTCCTCCTCCTCTCCACCGGGATGGTGGGTCTGAGACAGAGGCGAACCCATGAGCATCAGAAGGGGGGTGGGGGGGCAAGGAACCCAGATTGGGGGTGCTCTGGGGCCCGGGGGAGCGGGGATCAGATGGTCCCCGCCCGCCCGCCTGCGCAGGTCAACGCGCTGGAGCAGGCCATGCTGGATGCCCTGGTGCTGGACCGCGTGGACTTTGTGAAGCTGCTGATCGAGAACGGAGTCAACATGCAGCACTTCCTCACCATCCCGCGCCTGGAGGAGCTCTACAACACCGTGCGTGCGCTGGGGTGGGGGGGGG
>JAAGEH010001408.1:0-10855 GCA_011751065.1 Lasiurus cinereus
GGGGGGTACGCAAAGCACTCGATTGGGAAACTCGGGATGACCAGTGGCCGTGTCGATGACCGCACGAGCACGTTCTGTACAGCTGTTGGCTGTTGGGCGAAACGTCAGCGTTTTACCCGTTTCTCTCCGCTTTATACCGTGAGCGCCGAGGTTCCGCAGGTGGCTCGCATCGGGTTTATCGTGATGGACTCTGCGGGGGGAGGTTCGAGAGCCTCTTGCTCACCTGTAGGGACCCTCTCTCAGAACGGGGGGTGGGGGGAGGGGGCTCCTGGCCCAATGGATTTGGGGAGGGTTAGGAAAGCCTTGTTTTTATCCCAAACCGGGCGGCTGAATCCATTTTTTGAAAAGGAGATTCCAGCCCGAGCTGGTTTGGCTCAGTGCCTGGAGCTTCGGCCTGGGGACACAGGGTGGGGTTCGATTCTGACCAAGAGCGCGTGCCCAGTCTGTGCACAGGTGGGCTGGGTGAAGTGCAGGGTGGTGGAGGGGGGGAGGGGACCGGCAGTGGGGAGCGTGCAGGAGGCAACCAATCAGTGATTCTGTCTCCTCTTTGATGTTTCTCTCTCTCCCTCTCCTTCCTCTCTGAAATCATATATATATATATATTTTTTTTATTTTTTAAAGGAGATTCCATAGCTTTCTTCACATTCTCCAAGGAGCCTCTCCCCTCCCTTCCTAAATCAAAACAAACCCCGCCGCCGCCCGCGGTCCACATTGCGAAAGCCTGGCTTTCCTCGGCCCCGGCCTCCCTGGACCCGCCCTGGCTGGCGGGCACTGGGACCCGCGGTCCTGGGCGCTGGATTCCCTCCCGGACGCCACTCCAGGCTCCGCTCCCTTCTCCCGCCGCTCTGCGCGTCCGGCCCGGGCACTTAGTGGCCTGTGGAGCCCAGAGCGGCCGCGATCGGGTTTTTCGCTTTCTCCCCCCCCCCCCCGCGGCGCGGAGGTCTGGCGGCTGTGAATTCCAGCCGTAGATTCCGTCAGCCCTGGCCTGGCGGCTCCGCGGCCTGGAGTGTTGTCCCGGTCACCAAGGGGTTGTGGGTTCGATTCCCGGTCACGACACCTAGCGAGGCTGTGGGCTTGTGTCGGAGCTAGGGGCAGCTGATGGACGCCTCTCTCTCTCCCCTTCCCCCCTTCCTCTCCCTCTCCGATCAGCAACAACCACAACAGACACCGAAAATACGTCCTCTGCTGAGGGCTGTTTTTCCTTAAGCAGGTGTCGTCCTGCGTTCGGCGAGTGACCGCTCGTTGGCGTCATTCTGGCAGATTTTTTAAAAATATGTATATTTATTTATTGATTTCAGAGAGGAAGGGAGAAGGAGAGAGAGAGAGAAACATCCGTGATGAGAGAGAAACATCGATCGGCTGCCTCCTGCACGCCCCCCACTGGGGATCGAGCCCACAACCCAGGCCTGCGCCCTTGGCTGGAATCGAACCCGGGACCCTTTGGTCCGCAGGCTGACGCTCTATCCACGGAGCCACGCTGGCCAGGGCCCTTCTGGCAGATTGGAGGGGTGTTTCCTCTCTCCCCCCTCCCCCCGTGCACATCCCCCCGCAGTGACCCCTCGGGCCTGGCGGCACCCGTGCCATTCAGGTGGCGGGAAAGCAAAGTTCGTCCCCGCCCTCCTGTCCCTGCCCTTTGCGTCACTAATCGTCCTGGGAAGACCTCGTCGTTCGAGTGCGGAAACATACCACGACCACCCCCCCCACCCCCTCCTCCGGCCCCCATTCTTTCTTTAAATAATACGTTTCTCTTGACTTCAGAGAGGAAAGGAGAGAGAGAGAGAGAGCTAGGACCATCGATGATGAGAGAGAGAATCGGGGATCGGCTGCCTCCTGCACGCCCCCTGCTGGGGATCAACCTCGAATCCGGGGCCTGTGCCCTGGACTGGGACCAAATCCGGGACCCAACCCGGGACCCTTCAGTCCACAGGCCAAGGCTCTGTGCCCTGAGCCACGCCACCGGCCAAGGGCGCACACACACATGGGCCACTCTTCATAGGATCCCAGCGGTCTGAGGACCCAGGAGACGGGGCAGTTTTCCTACAAACACTCTTCCCTCCTCGGGGGGTCTGGGCAGCAGGACCCCGCATTCCTCCAGGTGGGCGGCCAGTGTCTCTTCCCTCCCATCTGACCCGCCAGCACCCTTTCCTTTAAAAAAAAAACCAAAGCCTTCCGGAACCCGGTCACCGCGCTGTGTGGCCAACGTCCCTCTGCGCCGACTCCCGCCCCTTCCCCGGCCCGTTACCTGGGCGGCGGCGGCGCTGGTCTGCGGGGCCGGCGAGGGCTCCCTCTGCCGCCTCGTGTCCTTCCCGCCGTCCGTCCGTCCGTCCGTCCGGGCGGCACTGCCGCGGTTTTCAAGGAGCCGCGGCGGGCGCCGGGCCAGGGTGGACTTCCTGCACCGCCCCCTGGTTTGCATGCGGGTGTGTGAGAGCCTGGCCCGCGGGCGGGCGGGCTCTCCCTGAGGGTAGGCCTGCGGGGAGAGGTTGGCCCCCGGCCAGGGCAGGATGCCTTGTGCTCGGGTGGATATGGCACCGGCTCCGCCTCGGAGCCCGGGTGGCGGATGGCTCACCTGTCACCGGCGGCGTCTCGGCCCCTCCCGCCCCCCCCCCCCCCCCCGGCCCCAACGCGTTTCGTGGGCATCTGTCTAACGAGACCGAACAGGGGCGTTTCTCGGCACAAAGGGCGTGTGGCTCCGTGGATAGGGCGTCGGCCTGCGGACTGGAGGGTCCCAGGTTCGATTCCAGTCAAGGGCACGGACCTTGGTGGCGGGAACATCTCCAGTGGGGGGCGTGCAGGAGGCGGCTGATCGATGTCTCTTTCTCATCGATGTTTCTAGCTCTCTATTCCTCTCCCTTCCTCTCTGTGAAAAATACAATAAAATATATATTTTTTTAAAAAGGCTGAAACCGGTGTGGCTCAGTGGATGGAGCGTCGGCCTGCGGACTGGAGGGTCCCAGGTTCGATTCCGGTCAAGGGCATGGACCTTGGTGGCGGGCACATCCCCAGTGAGGGGCGTGCAGGAGGCAGCTGATCGATGTCTCTCTCTCATCGATGATTCTAGCTCTTTATCCCTCCCCCTTCCTCTCTAAAAAAAAAATTAATAAAATCTATTTAAAAAAAAAAAAAGAAGAAAGTGGGTGTTGGTGGAGGAGGGCCCGGTCAGTTTTCTCACCGGGGTCCCCGCTGCCTGGGCTGCCCCCCTCTGTTCCTAGTGAAAGGGCCACACCGGGAAGGGAAGCAGCCTTATTGCCGGGGTGGCGAGAGTCTCCGCGGTCGGATAGAGCAGTGGTCGGCAGACCGCGGTTGGCCGCTGTGTTGACGGAGGATTTAGAAAGTCCCAGAAGCAGGTGAAGTCTGAGAGGAGGGACGTTGAGAGGCCTCCCCCCGGCAGAAAGGCTGGGCCCCCCGGGGGCTGGGGGGTCGGCCGCCTTCTTACCGGCGTAAAGCGTTGGCGGTGGCGGCCTCGGCCTGTTTTCTCAGGCCCAGCGCCAGCGGCTCCGGCGACTGGCAGAGAGTCAGCCCGACTCCCACGCGGGGAGCCCGAAATGGGCGGGGGGGGGGGCGGCTTCTGGCCATCTGCCCCTCCCCCGGCCGCGTTTTCCGGCCAGGGGGTGAGCTTGAGCCCGCGGTAAGGGGTGCGGAGGAGGGACCCCGATACCCCGGCGCCCGGGGCCAGTGGTCTTTCCGGAGGCGAGGGCCTTCCCGCGGTGCCCGCCTCCGTGGCGGGTGGGAGCCCTGTTTGCTCTGCGAGAAGACGCGGGGTTGGCCTCCCCCCATCTCCGGTTCCGGCGGGGACTCCCCGGGGCCAGGGCTGCGGTCTGGGCCGGAGCGTGAGCTGCTCTGCCGGGCTTCTGGGCGCCCCCCCCCCCCGTCTCTGGGGCCGCGCCCCTCCCACCGCCCGAGGGCCCGAGTCGGGGGCACCGCCTGCTGCCGGCGGCTCACGGTGTGGCTGCTCCCCGGGCACAGGCCGGGACTGAGCGGCGGGGGGAGCTGACCACTCAGAGCCCCGAGTGGGGGAGGCCGGGGGCTTCCCGCGAATGCTGACCGTTCCGTGTGGTGTAGCATGTTGGCCATTTCATGTAGTGCGGTGACCATTCCACGTAGTGTCACGTGTTTACCAGCGTAGTCATGTGTTGACCATTCCATGCAGTGTAGCGGTTTGACCATTCTGTGTAGTGTAGCGTGTTGACTGTTCCATGTAGTGTTGTGTGTTGACCGTTCCGTGTAGTGTAGCATGTTGACCGTTCCATGTAGTGTTGCGTGTTGACTATTTCGTGTAGTGTAGTGTGTTGACCGTTCCGTGTAGTGTTGTGTGTTGACCGTTCTGTGTAGTGTAGCGTGTTGACCGTTCCATGTAGTGTAGCATGTTGACCATTCTGTGTGGTGTAGCATGTTGACGGTTCTGTGTAGTGTAACATGTTGACCATTCCATGTAGTGTTACATGTTGACCATTCCGTGTAGTGTTACGTGTTGACCATTCCGTGTAGTGTTGTGTGTTGACCGTTCCATGTAGTGTTGTGTGTTGACCGTTTTGTGTAGTGTAGCATGTTGACCATTCTGTGTGGTGTAGCGTGTTGACGGTTCTGTGTAGTGTAGCGAGGTGACCGTTCCGTGTGGTGTCGCGTGGGCTTCCCCTGTGAGTCGCGCTCGGTGCTCCTGGGGCCGCGCTGTGTCTGGGAGGAGCTGACAGGGAACAGCGTTCGGCTGCAGGCGGGGGAGCCGTGGGGTTCGTCTCTGCCCTCGGGGGGCTGTGGCCGGACCTGCCCTCCGGCCGCGGTGTGCCGGGCTCCGGGCGGAGAGCGCAGCCCCGTCCACTGCCTGGGGGGGGGGGGAGGCGGTATGGAGGCCGTGGCAGCAGCTGTGCTGCCCACTTCTGCGCGGGCTCACGTGTGCCGTTTCCGTGTAAACCCTTGTAACATGCTAACATGCCGGTGCACGCTGGCCTCCTGCCCGGCCGGGGGATCAACGGAAGCTCTGTTGCCGTCGGCCACTTGGACACGTCTGTGCACAGCGCTCCGGCAGGGCAGGCACCCCCCCGCCCGCCCCCGAAAGGGGTCATGGGAGCGGCGGGTCTGCTGTGCCACAGCGACGGCGCCAACATCACAGTCGGCCCGGCGCGGCCTTCAGCAGCCGGTGCTCGCTCGCTCCCCGGGGCCGCCTCCAGTGGGCGGGCGGGCGGCGTTGGGGTCAGCTGCGGGCGGGCGGGCGGGCAGGTGGGCGGCGTTCGGGGTCAGCTGCGGGAGGGCGGGCAGGTGGATGGCGTTGGGGGTCAGCTGCGGGCGGGCGGGCGGGCGGCGTTGGGGGTCAGCTGCAGGCGGGCGGGCAGGTGGATGGCGTTGGGGGTCAGCTGCGGGCGGGCAGGTGGATGGCGTTCGGGGTCAGCTGCGGGCGGGCGGGCGGGCGGCGTTCGGGGTCAGCTGCGGGCCCGGCGGCAGGGAGTGAGGGTTCCGTGTGTTTTGCAGGATCGGGACGGCGGCGCTGGCCGTGCAGGTCGTGGGCAGCAACTGGCCGAAGCCGCACTACACGCTGCTGGTGACGGGCCTGTGCCGCTTCCAGATCGTGCAGGTGCTGAAGGAGAAGCCCTACCCCGTGGCCCAGGTGGAGCAGCTGGACCGGCTGGAGGAGTTCCCCGGCGCCCCGCACCCCCGCGAGGAGCTGGGCGAGCTGTCGGAGCAGTTCTACAAGTACGCTGTGCAGGTAGGCGCCGCCCCCCTCCCGCCCCCGAGCGCGCCCCCTCCCCCGCCGCCCGAGAGGCAGTGGTAGGCACGTGTGTTTGCGGGAGTTCAGAATTCACCGTAACACATGCATGTCTGTATGCATCTGTGTGCATGTCTGTGTGCGCACCTCTGGGCCCGGCCCGCAGCCATTCTGGGACACGTTAGCCAGCCCTTCCTCAGACGTGTCCGGAAAGCATCTCTAGGGTCTGTCCTATGACCCCCGGAGTCTCCAAACCAGGCAGTGACTGAACACGAGTAGCTTTAAAGCTTAAAAGCACCGCCGTTGTCCCTAGAATGTCTGGGCACCGAGTCACATACGTCACACTGGCCCCGGTGGCGGGAGCGGCCGAGCCCGCGATGGCGGTTCTGAGCGAGGGCCGCGGGCAGAGGTGGGCTCGGGACACGCCCGCGGGGAGCCACTGGCACTTCCTTGGGTTTCGGGGCTCACGGCCACGGCTGTCCCGGGGGCCACACCCAGAAAGGGGCACGGCCTCTGTCCAGCCCTGGGACCCCAGTCACTGAAAGGCCCCCCCGAACTCGGTTCTCTGAGACCCTCACTCACCGAGCGTCCTGCTGAGAAGCGGGTTCCAGCCCCTGATCTGTCAGCAGGAGACACCGGCTGTGCACGCTGCCCAGCCCGGCGGGCAGGAAGGGCCCCCTGCTTCTGGGCACGGCTCCAATGTCTACAGCTTCCTCAGGGACTGTGTGCACGTGTGTGTGTGTGTGTGTGTGCATGTGAGAGAGAGAGCGAGAGAGAGAGAGAGAGAGAGAGAGCGCGCGCAAGAGGTTAATAATGGGTGAGTTTAGGGGAAGAATGTCTAGCTCATTGGACCCATGAAACTTTTCGATGAATTTTAACTTTTTTAATAAAATCACACATGGATATGCAGCCTCTGGTAACCATCAGCGTGATCCACGTTGGAACCGTGTTTGCTCTCTGTTCTGATTGACGTTGCCCCCTGAGGCCCAGCCTGACCCCCGCCCACCGGTCTGGCTGAGCCTCAGCGACCCCCGTCCCCCGCAGCTGGTGGAGATGCTGGACATGTCGGTCCCCGCGGTGGCCAAGCTGAGGCGCCTCCTCGACAGCCTCCCCCGGGAGGCCCTGCCCGACATCCTCACGTCCATCATCCGCACCAGCAACAAGGAGAAGCTGCAGGTACGCACGGCCCCTCCCCGCTCACCTCTCGGCCGGGCCCCGAGAGCGAGGACCCCCTGAGCCTGCAGTCAGGGTGCGGGGGCTCCCGGGAGGGGTGACGGCGACCTTACAGGGGACGGCTTTTCCTCGCGCAGTTAGTACCCGCACTGGTCAGTTTTCGGGGGGAGCTAGAGCGGAGAGCAGTAACGCAGGTAGGCGTTTAACCAACGGAAATGTGTAAAGGTCCTCCATCCACCAGTTCTAGACACGTGGAGCGTGCCCCTCCCCGTGTGGCTGCTTGGCCTTCCTGGTGTTTCTCCATGAACACACCGCGACGCTTGGCCTGTAACTTCCCGTTTGTTTCTTTAGAGCAGCGGTTCTCAACCTTCCTGAGGCCGCGACCCTTTAAGACAGCTCCTCATGTGGTGGTGACCCCCAACTATACAATAATTTCCGTGGCTACTTCATAGCTGTAATCTTGCTCCTGTTATGAACTGTCATGTAAATATCTGATAGGCAGGATGTATTTTCATTGTTACACACTGAACATAATTAAAGCATAGGGATTCATCACAAAAACAATATGTCATTATATATTGTGAAATATTTATTTCTCATGACAAATAAATGAAATGTTGTCTTGAATCGTGGTGTAGCATGGGCAACAGTCTTCCTAGGACAACAGTAAACTACATTGCTGCACTTTGCGACACCGAGGAGCGGTGTGCTGTCTCCTAAGACCATGGGAAATAGGTGTTTTCCGATGGTCTGAGGCGACCCCTGTGAAAGGGTCCTTCGACCCCCAAAGGGGTCTCGACCCACAGGGTGAGAACCGCTGCTCCAGGGGATGGCTCTCAGGAGGCGGCGCCGGGCCGTGGGTGCTTGGCTGCTTCTCTGGGAACAAACACGGGGCTTGTTGTGTCACTGGAAACTCGCTCCCCGTCCTTTTCAGGGTTCCGGTCTCGGTGCCAGACCGCCTCGCGGGTGGAAACGTGGCTGTGGCGGTGCTGACCCTGGCGGGAGGCATCTAACCGTTGATTCTGCGCCGCGGCCCGCCAGGCTGTGGCCCGCGTGTCCGGTCACGGGCTCCCTCTCGCTCTCGCTCTTTAGATCCTGGACGCCGTGAGCCTGGAGGACCGGTTCAAGATGACCATCCCGCTGCTCGTCCGGCAGATCGAGGGCCTGAAGCTGCTGCAGAAGACCCGGAAGCACAAGCCGGACGACGAGAAGCGGGTCAGTGTCCGCGGGGGCCGTCCGTCTTCATGGGATCTGAGGTTCCGTGTGCCTCTGTGTGTGTGTGTGTGCTTGTTTAAGAAAAACACGGGCCGAAACCGGTGTGGCTCAGTGGACAGAGCGTCGGCCTGTGGACCGAAAGGTACCGGGTTCCATTCCGGTCAAGGGCATGTATCCTGGTGGCAGGCACATCCCCAGTGGGGGGCGTGCAGGAGGCGGCTGATCGATGTCTCTCTCTCATCCATGTTTCTGACTCTCTCTCTCTCTTCCTCTCTGTAAAAAATCAATAAAATATATTTTTTAAGAAAAAGAAAAACATGGGGTAGCTCGGCTGGTGTGGCTCAGGGGCTGAGCATCGACTCAGAAACCAGGAGGTCACAGTTTGATTCCCGGTCAGGGCACAGGCCCGGGTGGTGGGCTCCATCCCCGGTGTGGGGCGTGCAGGAGGCAGCCGATCCGTGATTCTCTCTCTCTCTCTCCCTCTCCCCTCCTCTCTCTTGAAAACGCAATAAAAACATACATTTTTTTAAAAAGGGGTGATTTACCAAGCCATTTTCTCTTTTGCCGAACATGGTGTGTTTTCTGTATTTTAAAACCCGGCAAACACCTGCTGTGAGCTGGCCGTTCTTACGGGCGTGATGTGAGGAGCAGGCGAGCCCTGGTCCGCGTGCTGTGCCGCAGCCCGGCTGGCCGTGTGTGTCCAGCCGATGACCGTTTCGTTCTCCACTTGGTCAGGCCTCACCTTCTCCGTCTTCTCGGCCTGAGCCCTCATCCGCATCCCCCGCCATGCAGAGAGCAGCTGCATTGCCCCGGAGAATTTTTATTTTTAAATGGCTCACACCACCCTTTCTCTCTGTTTTATGCTTTGTTTTGTTTTTGTGTGTTTTTATTGTTTGTTTGTTTTTAAAATATATTTTATTGATTTTTTCACAGAGAGGAAGGGAGAGAGATAGAAAATCAGAAACATCGATGAGAGAGAGACATCGATCAGCTGCCTCCTGCACTCCCCACAGTGGGGATGTGCCCGCAAGCAAGGTCCATGCCCTTGACTGGAATCAAACCTGGGACCTTTCAGTCCTCAGACCGACGCTGTATCCACTGAGCCACACCAGTCTTGGCTGTTTTATGTTTTTATCTTTATTGTCGGAAGTATTGCCGACGGCCCCTTCTCTTCCCCGTTGAGCCCCCTCACCCCACTCCTCCCACCCCTCGATGCGTGATCCCTTCTCCGCCACACGTGACATGGCCACGGGGGGTGGGGTGGGCCAGGCCGCCGTTCCGTGGTCGGGAGGGAGGGGAGCGTGGGAGTGGGGCGACTGCAGGGGCAGGAGGGGGGAGGGGAGCCTGCGGCTGACGCCCCGCCCTCGCCGCCCGCCTGGGCCGCAGGTGATAGCCATCCGCCCCATGCGGCGGATCACGCACGTCCCGGGCCACCTGGAGGAGGAGGAGGAGGAGGAGGAGGACAGCGACGACGTGGTGCTGCTGGAGCGGAAGGTGCGCTCGTCCAGCATGCCGGAGCCGGCCCGCCGCGTCTGCCTCAAGGAGGTCAAGAGGTGAGCGCCCTGCGCCGCCCCCTGCTCCTGTCCGTGGCCGCAGCCCCAGCAGGCGAGAGCCGTGTGCTGGGTGTGCTCCGGTCCTCTTCCCTTCCCGGGGCCCCAGACCACTGCCCCCACCCCGTCCCGCCCCTGGTCTGCACTGCCAGCTCCAGCTCTCCCGGCGCCCCATCCCGACCCTGAGCATCCAAGGTCATACCCCCCCCCCCCCAAACATACACACCCACCGCTCCGTGAATGCTGCGTGAGTGACTCTTTCTCATTGATGTTTCTAACTCTCTCTCTCTCCCCCTTCTTCTCTGAAATCAATAAAAAAAAATATATGTTTAAAAACCCTGTATAATAAATAAAGGCCCAGCGACCGAATGGCAAAACAGCCAAAAGGATCTGCTGACCGGTGGCCATGACACGCACTGACCACCAGGGGGCAGACACGCTACGCAGGAGCTGCCCCAGGTGGTCCGTGCGCTCCCACAGGGGAAGCGCCACTCAGCTGACCGGGATGAGGGGCGCTCCCAACGCAGGCCACACCTCCCACCCGGGCATGAATCCTGTGCAGCGGGCCTCTAATAAAAAAAAAAAAAAAAGGAAGTACGTAATTACCGCACCACGAGGAGGAACCTGTTGGTGCCGCCGGAGGCTCCGGGAGGTCCTTGCACCACCCAGGCCGTGTTCCCAGGGGCAGAGTGGATGTGGGGTTCCCACCACTCCCCCAGTGTGCAGGTGTTGCTTTGATTTTGTTTGTAAGGTACCTTTAGAGCAAAATAAATGTGCTGTTAGCCAGACTTTTCAAAACTTTCTTAGGTTTATTTAACCAAATGCAGGGTGACCCCCCCCCAAAATGTATATGCACTGTAACCGCTAACAGCTCAGTTTTGAAACTGAAACATATTTTTTAAAAACATCTGTCTTTATTGATTTTAGAGAGGAAGAGAGAGGGAGAGAGAGAAACACCAATGAGGCGAGAGAATCATTGATTGGCTGCTGCCTCCTACACATCCCCTACTGGGGACCAAGCCGACAACCCAATCCCAGCATGTGCCGTTGACGGGCATGGAACCCGGGACCCTTCTGCCCACAGGCTGACGCTCTGTGCACTGAGCTACACCAGCCGGGGCACCAACTGAAATGTGTTTCCATAAACACGGCCTTTATAACTGTCCCGTGTGTGTGTGTGTGTGTGTGTGTGTGTGTGTGTGTCTCTCTCTCCCGGGACGCC
>JAAGEH010001409.1:0-10999 GCA_011751065.1 Lasiurus cinereus
AGTGTGTGCCTGCACTGTCTTTTTCTGCGAGGTGTGGGCGCAGGATGACGATGTTTAGGGGTCCGGACTGAAGCAGGCTCTGGCTGGAGAATAGGCCCTTGAGCATGACTTCAGGCTTCAGTGAGGTCTCAGGACATGCGCAGTATATCCAGTTGGGGTGCCCTGTCCTGAAGTCCCTAGTCCTTTGAGTACTGTTCCCTGGTACTTTCCTGGAGGCTCTTCCCCTGCTGTGCGGACCAGAGCCCGCTGCCCAGGGCCTGGGGCTGGAGCTCCTGACACAGAGCACCGTCTCCCTCAGGGCGTGGGGACACGCAAGAGGCAGCCAGTGGTTCACCTCCCATCAATGTTTCTCTCCCTTGCTCTCTTCCAAAATTGGATTAAAAATAGTGAGGGGTGGGACAGCTCTCGTTGATTGACTCAGTGGATAGAGCATCTGCCTGTGGACCAAAGGGTCCCAGGTTCAATTTGGATCAAGGGCACGTATGGGGTTGCTGGCTCAAATGCTGGTGGGGGGTGTTTAGGAGGCAGCTCATCATTGATGTTACTTTCTCTCCTTCTCCCTTCCTCTTTGAAATAAAAATAAATTTTAAAAATATCTACCTATACTAATAAAAGTGTTATATGCTAATTAGGCCAGGTGACTGACCATCTTCCAGATGTCCAAATTTCCTTCCTGACAAAGCCAGGGTAGTGCTGGTAGAGCCAGAGGTATTTAGGGGTGATTAGGTAAACAGGGGTGGCAGTGGGGGCAATCAGGCAGCAGGGGATAGCATTTGGGGGCCATCAGGTTGGAGGGGGAGCAGTTAGGAGAGATTAGGCCTATAGGCAAGTGGTTAGGAGCCCGCAGTCCCAGATTTTGAGAGGGATGTCAAACTGACAGTTTCGGCCCAATTCTGCAGAGACAACCAGCTATCGGACATCCCATGATGGGTCCCAGGTTGGGGAAGGTGCAAGTGGTGCTTAGAGACACCACCCCCATGCAGGAATTTTGTGTATGGACCTCTAGTGTGGAGAGGGGCAGGATGGCCTGTGTGGCTCAGTTGTTGAGCATGAAGCTATGAACAAGGAGGTCATGGTTCCACTCCCTGTCAAGGGACATGCAGGAGGCAGGTCATCATTGCAGTTTCTCTCTCTCCTTCTCCCTTCCTCTCCGGAGACATGCCCTGAGCAGACATGTGTCGGAAACCAAATATTGTTCTCACTAAATGGATGTAAACAGGAAGCCAGAAGGCTGGTCAACCTTAATTGCTCTGAAAGGTCAGAGCTAATTACTCACTGTTTTATTGAAACATTATTGGTTGAAGCAACCTCTATGTTTGTTTCTTGTTAATTTCTGTTTTTGTTATTTCCTGCCTAAAGGCTAGGGGTGTGTCCCAAAGCCTTAATAAAAGGGAGAAAATGGCCAGAGCAAGGGGCAGTCCTTTCCACTAGAGGAAGGCTCCCGCCTGGCCCCCCAATATCGCCAAATTTATGCTTTCTAGTCTCTCATTTCGTCTGCGTGCGGCCTCCTTCAGAACCCGAACCCTGACCCGGGAACTCCGAACCACGCGGGACGTTGAAAGAGGTTCCCACATCTGGCACCCATCAGGGGCTGCGGAAAAAGGTGCTCACATCTGGCGCCTGACTGCGGGACGTCTGGAGGAGAAGGTATTATTCGCCTAAGAGCGAAGGAAGGAAAATTCACCAAGGAAAATGGTGAGGGAAGATTCACCTAGGAAAAGGTGAGGGGAATTCAACGTACGCAAAGCCCACGGATTAACTACAGAGTCGTGATCTGTAAGTAGGGTGGGAACATCTTTTGCAGCCAGGCTAATGGGGAAGAATTAGGTTATAAATATAAAGTAAACTGTATTATAGACTTTTGGTTTGCAAGCTTAAATAATGTGGTTTCTTGTTCAAATTAAAATCTTAGTTTGCATTTGGAATCAGAAATCTGTAATAAGTGAAACTCCACTGCTGAAACCGCCTCTGGTGTGGAGAAATTCAAAGGTGGCAGGAGAGGGCAAGGCTCTCTGCTCTCCTGCAATGAGATTACTGAAGGTTTCACTTAAAAATTATGAGAAATCGCAGGGAAATGCTAATCTTGGCCAAATTAGGTGCTAGTTATTACTTCGGAAAGCGAAAAAGAAAGAAAAAATTTAAGATCTGTCTTTATCTTTTAAGCATGAAAAGAAATTCGGCCAGATCTGTTAGAGATGCTTTCCCCCCTGAAGTAAGCAGGATGTAGAGGAAGAGAGACACTGTGGTAATCCAGTAATGAAAGTTCACTCTCCCAGTGTACTAATCCAAAGTCTCCTTTCTCGCCATGAAAAAGTTTTAAAAATTTAGAGATGTGTCTGGAATTTCTGTACTCGTGAGGAGAGAAGCCCGGCTTAAAAAGAAATGCGTGCAATTGTCCACCTTTTTGGACATATTAGACAGGGTTTTAAGCTGGAATCTCTCCGCAAAAGCTACAGAAAAAGAAAAACCAGAACTGGTCTTTATTTTTTAAGAAAAATGGCGTAAAGGAACCAAAAGGAGATGATTTTGTGTTATTAATCAAGGTTTTCAGCTAAATGCAAATTAAATTGGGAGAAAATAAAATTTCTCTAATAATTAGGAATTCAAAATACATTGTTGATTGGTCTAATAAAAAAGGATTAATTCTGTGATTCCCAACTGACAGTTTAAAAATATAATTGATATCTTAAGATAATTATAAAAAATATTATAATCTTTAAATCATATATGAATATATATATTTGATGGTTTTTTTCCATGTTAAAATTTCAAGGCTTTAACAGAGATGATTCTTGTAAAGCTCCATGGGCCCAAAGTAATACAATAAATTTGTTCTCTCTTTTTAAAGGACATCTTCTTAAATTTAACCGATCTAATATACTTGAAATTTCATGGAAAGCTTTATCAAATAAGAATTAATAACTATATTTTAAATGTTGTGAAGGTTTTGGCCTCTAAGAAGGAAACAAGGTAGTACTCTAGGGAGAGGCATAAACAGCCTCTGAGAGATCCAGTCTCTCGGTGTCCTAGATGTCAGAGAGGTAACCATTGGGCTAGACAGTGTAAATCAAAATTTCATAGAAATGGGCAGCCTCTAAATCAAGATACAGGGTATAGTCAACCACCGGGAAACGGCCAGAGGGGTGCCCCACAGCCCCGTTATTACTAGGGGAAACCTGCCCTGCAAGGCCCACAGTGGATTCCCTCATCCGAGCAACTCCAGGAAGCGCAGGCCTGGATCTTAACAGCACCAAAGAGGTCACTTTGACTCCTGACATTGCTCTGCAAGCTATTCCTACAGGAATTTGGGGTCCTATGTCACCAGGAGCATGGTAAAGAGGACGGTACAGACACCTAAGAACGTATTTCTTGCAATACCAACAATTACCAGCTGTACGGTAATATTTCCTGGGGCACATGGGGAAGTATTTTTGACTTATATTCCTGACCCTTCATAGGTAAGAACCGTTAGGTGTACTGATTCCCCTGTTTCTTGTAGTCTCTAAGAAGGGCAAAATTAAGTAAATATTTCTTAAAATTCCAACATTAGAATTTAAAATGACAAAAAGCCCAAAGCCACCTGTATTCTTAAGCTAGAGGCGGGGCAACATTTGTGGCTTGTGAATCAGACATAACTATTTACTAAATTTGCTTTGCTTTTTAAATTGAGATACCTACTTTAATTAATAAATTAGCTTTTTAAATAAAAATCAAAAGTTTTCAGCTAAATAGCCAATATTTTTGTAAGCAATTTGATTAAATATTCTAATAAAGTAACTAAGACCTTCTCTATACAAAAAAGAAATTGATAGCCAGTTTAAAACTGAATTCCATGGCCTAGAACAAAAGAATTTCCTTACATAATATTATTCTACAATGTCATTATAATTTTTTTTTGACAAATATCCCAAACAAAATCCTCTGAATATTTGGTAGCAATTAAATAAATAAATAAATAAATAAATAAATAAATAAATAAATAAATAACATAAAAGGAATTAAGGCAGTGAGAAGGCACTTGAGCATTCTATATTGGCTTTTCTTGCTCTTTTTGCCAAGAAGGACCCTCCCACAGCTGTCACCTGAGCTTTCTGTTCATGCTGAGGTTGAAGCCTAGTGTTGGCTGGTACCATGAATCTGTCTCTCACCCAGTGGTGTGAGCTGGGCCCTTCCTGGAGAAGAAACCTGGGTTCCCCAAGATATGTGATCAGTGCTGGGACCCTGCCAGCAGGCAAGGGGATCCCAAGGCAGGTACTGGACGTGGAGGCCACAAGGGCATCAGCGTCCAAGGAGACGGAACTGAACCTCACATCAACCTGCTTGGCCCCGGAGGATGGCTGGTTAGCCAGAGATGGGCAACTGGAACTTATACGTTACACCGACCACCGCCTAAGCCAGGAACTGGGCCTTATGCCGCCCTGCTTTCCAATGACGGGTAAGGTGGGTTGGTACCGTATGGTAGTTCCTGACCTAAGACAGGCACAGTCGCAGAGGGGCCATCAGGAGAAAACTTGGGGATCAACAGAGGTTGATCCTCACCCCCCAACATTGCAGAGGCTTGAACCTTTGCCCCTTCGGAGGGAGGTCTCCTGACCCATGGCTACTTCACTTCCCACGTCCAGCTCCCATCAGGACCCAGGTGACAAGACAGAGACTTGGCCCAGCTCCCTTCGGGACACAAATGACAAAGATTTGGTGCAGCTCAGATCGGGACCCAGCAACAGACAGACTTGGCTGACAGCTGCCCTATATTCTAAATCCAACTTAACACCAGGAATGCTCAGGGCCTACTCAAGAATGCAAATAATCCTTTCCACTAATATTTACAGGATAAAACTAAGATTGTTGTTAGAATATTAAATTTAATAATAAAATAGTAGTTGAATTTTCAAATTAATTTAAATGGTTAATTGAAATAGGTGAATATTCAAGAAAATTTAATTGTACTGGAAAACAGTTGTTCCTAAAGTATTAACTTAAATTTCTATTGGTAGTTCATTGAATGGTAAAATTACTCAACATGCCATAAACATAAAGCATCATAATTACATAAAAAGGGGGATAGTACAGTAATATTATGTAAGAAAAAAGCATCCTGTAAGCAAATTACATCTAGAAAAAATTTTTTTACTTAACAGCAAGACACCCATGAAAAACATACATAGTATTAAAATAAGCCAAAGGAAAATCATTTGGGCAAAAATAAAAAGGATCTAAAGTCAAATTTATAGAAAAAATTCCTTTACTAACTTTTGGTCGAGAATGTTTATATATTTTCAGAAAAACAGCTCCAAGACCATGTGAATTCCTACAACAGAGAATGCTCCAGCTATGAAGACTAGAGGAGAAGCAGTCCAGAGATGGAAGATGCTGATGACACCTTGCCATCCTAACAGTCAGCAGCTGTGCATCAATGTAGGTTGCCCAGGACCAAACCAGAGAGAGTCGGACCTGCATTGCCACCATTTGTACACCCTCCAGAACTGAAATACCATTGCTAATACATACATTCAAAAAACTGTTGGACATTGAAACTGGGACTCAAAGGACTGTTGGTCCAGAAAGAAAGATACTATAGACTTATTCATTCACCTCTTAGCATAGCCATTGATGCTTGTCTTATTTTTTGTTCTTAATATTTATTTCTAGTCTGTAGGTTTAAGATTTTTTAGAGGGAAAGAAAACGGGGGAGATGTCGGAAACCAAATATTGTTCTCACTAAATGGATGTAAACAGGAAGCCAGAAGGCTGGTCAACCTTAATTGCTCTGAAAGGTCAGAGCTAATTACTCACTGTTTTGTTGAAACATTATTGGTTGAAGCAACCTCTATGTTTGTTTCTTGTTAATTTCTGTTTTTGTTATTTCGTGCCTAAAGGCTAGGGGTGTGTCCCAAAGCCTTAATAAAAGGGAGAAAAAGGCCAGAGCAAGGGGCAGTCCTTTCCACTAGAGGAAGGCTCCCGCCTGGCCCCCTAATATCACCAAATTTATGCTTTCTAGTCTCTCATTTCGTTTGCGTGCGGCCTCCTTCAGAACCCGAACCCTGACCCGGGAACTCTGAACCACGCGGGACGTGGAAAGAGGTTCCCACAGACATGGTTTGGGACTTGCTCCCCATGTGGCCTAGAGCTCCTAGGCTGGGGCGCTGTCCAGGACTGGGGGCGGAGCCATCACCAGGAAAGCAGGCCTGCCCTAGGCCCGCCCTCAGCGGGAAGGCAGCGCCACCCCCAGCAGAGGAAGAGGAGCCTCTGCTGCAGGATCACTGGGCCCTGTCACCCACTGGACAGAGGGGAGGGATGGCAGAAGTGGTACCCCAGTGTTTGACAGCCAAGGAAGCCTTGCCAGGATCCTGAACTTGGAGTGTATGCAGTGAAGCTGAGTGAGCCCCGGAGGTGGGATTGGGGGAGCAGCAGACCCTGAGCTCTGACTAATGGCCCCTGCCCTGGCACCGAACAATCAGCAGACCCTAACCCCGGAGAATAAAGAAAGAGAGAGACAAGAAATAAGGTCTCTTGGTCTCACTGGAAACAAAGGCTGGTGGGCAGCCCTGGTCCCTGAAGTTACACGAGACGAGGAACCTTCCTTGCTTCTGTGGCTCCTGTGTCTCCCAGGGTGCTCCCCATCTGTGGTGGGAGCTGTGTCAAGAGCCTGAAAAGAAAACTAGAGAAAAACCTCCGGAAACCATGTCCCCTTTGCAAGTGAGGCCAGAGATGCATGAGTCACAGCGGCTCACAGTCTGTTTGTGAGGTTCCCATGAGCGGCTCTACCTGGACACAGGGCTGGACCTATGTTTTCAAAGAATGCGTTTAGGTGGCCAACTGCAGTCCCTCCCACACCCCGAGGAGGGGTGTAAAAGTGAAGCCCAGGTGAGAGGGGACCTGGGGATGAAGCCAGTGGTTTAAGCATGTGGGACAGAGGCTGAGGTATTCAAGATCAAATCTTGTTCTCAGATGCACCCCAGGGGAGTGGCCTATTACTTCCTTGTTGCTGAAACAGGCCAAGCAGAATCCCTGGGAGGCAGGGGGCTGGCCAGGAAGGCTGGGCAGCCAGGAGACAGGCCCACCTGCTTGTTGGGAACAGACACCCACTGGTGGTCCTCCCCCTGACACGTGACACCTGGCATAGGGTGGGAGTGCCTCACCACTGCTGCCTCTGAAATCCTGACCCTCACCAGAAAACCAATTCCCAGGGCCTGGTCCTTTAAGGCCAAAGTGCACCACCCTTATGTGCAATTCAGAAATTCAGAGCCTTGAGGCCTGTGCCTGAGCCACAGGAATGGAGGCAGTGCAGGCAAATTTAGGTGAATTAGGGAGGATTACCTTCTGCTGGGTAGAGGCTGGGCTGAGGAATAAAGATGCTTAAAGAGGATACACGCTGACTTCTCTTGTGAGGACAGATCTGAAGGTGGACAGCGAGGCTCCGGTAATCCGGGCTTCCTAGGAGCCCTAAGGACTTGGCTTCTGAACTGCCTGATGGCTCCGGGGAACATTCAGGTCATAATGTTGATGACCCCCAACTCGTCCGATGGAAGATGCTAAAGGAAGGGGGGTGGAAAAGGGAAAGGGAAAGGAGGTGCGCTCTGTGCTGCAGGAGGAAGCAATATGTGCACAGACTGGCAGAGAAACTTACACTTACTTCTGAACCTCATGGGGTGCCCTCCTTTGGAGAGAGGACTTAGAAGAGAGGTTGGGAAATAAGACTCCTATTTTGATTGACATCAGCCAGTCTCTGGATTGGCTCTTGTCTCCGTCCCTCTGGTGGCCGTACTTTCAGGTTGACTGGCACCTCCCTTTGTTAGACGCTGTTTGTCTAACTCCTGCAGCCTGATGGACAGACCTTTCCTGAGGACAGACACAGAGACACCTGCCGGCTGCCACCTGGTAACTCAGGTCTTGGAAGCAGAGGACAGGAGGGGCGGGTCCTGATGGATCCCAATTCTTTGAGTAAATGCTGATGACCATACTCCTCCTTTAGTAGACCTGGCTGCTCCCACTCTGTGGGGTAACCCCAACAGCCCCCAGATAAAGCAGAGTCCTGTATGAAAGGCCCACCCCCCCTGCCTCATCCTGGTCTAAATGCACTTTGGAAACATTATCCCACAAATAAAATACAGACCTATTGTCATGTAGTCAGAAGTCTACCAGGACACACAACACACGTGTGGTCCTCTGGATGCATTTCCATCCCTCTGCTCCCTGGAGACTGGCCCTTCCTACAGCCTCCGCGTGGCCCTCTGTCTCCGCATAGGGCAACACAGCAGAGCCTGTTGGCTTGAAATTCAATCACACACACACTCATTTCATCTCTTGTTCTGTATGGGAACCTCTTACAGGTCCCGCAGGATTCAGGGTTCGGGTTCCAGAGGAGGCCCCACCCAAATGAAAAAAAAAAAAGACTAGGAAAGTATTAATTTGGGAATATTGGGGGCCAAGCGGAAGCCTTCCTCCAGTGCAGTGGTTCTCAACCTGTGGGTCTCGACCCCTTTGGGGGTCGAACGACCCTTTCACAGGTGTTGCCTAAGACCATTAGAAAACACATATTTCCCATGGTCTTAGGAACCAACAGACCGCTCCTCGGTGTAGCAAAGTGTAGCAATGTAGTTTACTATTGTTATATGAAGACTGTTACCCATGCTACACCATGATTCAAGACAAAATTTCATTTATTTGTAATTAGAAATAAATATTTCACAATATATAATTACATATTGTTTTTGTGATTAATCACTATGCTTTAATTATGTTCAATTTGTAACAATGAAAGTACATCCTGCATATCAGACATTTACATTACAGTTCATGACAGTAGCAAAATCAGTTATAAAGTAGCAAGGGAAATAATTTTATGGCTGGGGGTCACCACCATATGAGGAGCTGTCTTAAAGGGTTGAGGCATTAGGAAGGTTGAGAACCACTGCTCTAGTGGAAGGACTACCCCCTTCCTTTGGCCTTGCCATTCCTTTAATTCCCGTTTGGGATACACCCTTTGCCCCTGAAGCAGGCAATTCCAGTAACAAGTAGATTATCTTATCAGTAAAGATTTACATGATCATTTGATGGGGAAGTTCGTTGTCTCAATTAGACATGGGCTGGCTGCCTTTGACCTTTCAGAGCTTCAAGCTTGACCAGCCTTCTGGACTCCTTATCCACACTTTCTATTAATGAGAAAATTATTGGTTTCCGGCAACTCCCCCATTTCTTTCCTCTAAAAAATCTTGCATCTACAGACTAGAAATAAATATATAAGAACAAAAAAATGAGACAAGCAACAGTGGCCATGCTGAAAGGCAAATGAATAAGTCTGTAGTAAGTTTCTTTCTGGGCCAACAGTTTTTTGAGTCCTAGTTTCAATATCCAACAGTTTTTTGAGTGTACATGTTAGCAATGATATTTCAGTTCTGGATGGTGGAAAAATGGGGCAATGCAGGTCCGACCCTCTCTGGTTTGGTCCTGGACAACCTACATCCACGCACAACTGCTGACTGCTAGGATGGCAAGGTGTCGTCAGCATCTTCCATCTCTGGACCGTTTCTCCTCTTGTCTTCATGGTTGGAGCAGACCTATCAATTCCTCTCTGTTGTAGGAATCCACATGGTCTTGGAGTTGTTTTCTGAAAATATACAAACATATTCATGACCAGAAGTTAGTAAAGGAATTTTTTTCTATAAATTTGACTTGGGATCCTTTTTATTTTTGCCCAAATGATTTTCCTTTGGCTTATTTTGATACTATGTATGTTTTTCAGGGGTGTCTGGCTGTTAGCATTACAAATGAAAATTAATTTTCAAAGTAAAAACAATTTTTTCTAGATGTAATTTGATTACAGGGTACCTTTCTTTACATAATATTACTCCACTATCCTCCACCCCCCTTTTTAAATTTATTTATTGGGAGACTTTTGGAAAATTTTTATAATGCAGTCTTGATCACTTTAAAATTTAATTTTTTTCAACAAAAATATGACTGCTTTACGTTTATTGCATGCTAAGCAATTTTACCATGCAATGAACTACCAATGGAAATTTTAGTTAATACTTTAGGAACAACTTTTTTCCAGTACAATTAAATTTTCTTGAATATTCACTTATTTCAATTAGCCTATTTAAATTAACCTGAAAATTTGACTACTATTTTATTGTCAAATTTAATATTCAAACAACAATCTTAATTGTACCCTGTAAATATTAGTGGAAAGGAATATTTGTATAATTGAGTACGCCCTGAGCACTCCTGGTGTTAGGCTGGATTTAGATATAGGGCAGCTGCTGTTGGCCAAGTCTCTGTCTGTTACCTGGGTCCCCATCTGAGCTGGGCATGGGTAGTGAAGCAGCCATGGGGCAGGAGACCTCTCTCAGAAGGGGCGAGGGTTCAAGCCCCTGCAATGTTGGGGGATTAAGTGTCTGTGTCTCACCTCTGTTGATCCCCAAGGTCTCTCCTGATGGCCCCTCTGCGACTATGCCTGTCTTAGGTTGTTCTTTCCCTGAGGAATCTTACCGGTCTCTGGCTAACCAGCCATGCTCCAGGGCCAAGCAGGGTAATGTGACGTTCAGTTCCATCTCCTTGGTAACCTATGCCCCCATGGACTCCATGCCCAGTACCTGCCTTGGGATCCCCTCGCCTGCTGGCGGGGTTGTGGCACTGATCACATATCTTGGGAAACCCAGGTTTCTTCTCCAGGGAGGGCCCAGCTCACACCACTGTGCGAGACAGATCCATGGTACCAGCCAGCGCGAGGCTTCAACCTCAGCATGAACAGAAATTTCAGGCAACAGCTGTGGGAGGGTCCCTCTTGGCAAAAAGGGCAAGGAGGGCTAATACAGAATGCTCAAGTGCCTTCCCACTGCCTTAATTCCTTTTATGTTCTTTTTAAAACTGCTGCCAATCATGCAAAGAATTAGATTGTAAATTTCTTGGGATAATTGTACAATATGCTATTGTAAAATATAAAAAATTATAATGACATTGTAGAATAATATCATGTAAGGATATTCTTTGTTCCAGG
>JAAGEH010001410.1:0-14666 GCA_011751065.1 Lasiurus cinereus
GCACCGTGGAGGTCTACAACCCGGAGACCGACACCTGGGCCCGGGCGGGGAGCATGAACAGCAAGAGGAGGTACCCGCAGGCACAGGCGCGCACGCACACACACACACACCACATACATACATATACACACACATGCACACTCACACGTGCACATACAGTCTCACACACACCACACACACGCACACACATTCACACACATGCACTCACACACACACACACACACACTCACTCTCACACACACACACACCACACATACATACATATACACACACATGCGCGCTCACGTGCACAGTCTCACACACCACATACGCACACGCACACACATGCACACACTCGCACGCACGCATTCACACACATGCACACACGCGCACACTCACACAATGCACTCACGCACGTACACACACTCACATGCACACACATACACTCACACACATGCACACACACTCGCACGCACACACACACACTCACACACTCGGCTCCCAGGGAGGCAGGGGCTGGAGGCCATCCTCCTGAGGGCTCGGGTGGCCAGAGGGGGAGAGAGGATCTGACCAGGGCCGCGCAGTCCGTGAGCCACGAGCACGGCCGGGGGACTCAGCCTGCGGAGGCGGATGAGAGCCGGTTCCGGGTCTCCCCTCCAATCACCCCGCCCGCCCGGGTTCGGGCCGCCCTGGTGGAGGAGGTGGCGGCAGGGGAGGGCTTAGGTCTGAGGCCCCGGCGGCGGGTGTCTTCCAGCGCCATGGGGACGGTCGTGCTGGACGGGCAGATCTACGTGTGCGGGGGCTACGACGGCAACTCCTCCCTCAGCTCCGTGGAGACCTACTCGCCCGAGACGGACAAGTAAGGACCCGCCCGCCTAGCCCTCCCACCGCCCCGGGGCCGGCCAAACCGGGGCAGCGCCCGGACCCCACGTGGAAGTGGGCTGGGCCGGCCTGCTGCTGGGCGGTCTCAGCGGTCAGGGCCGGCGGCTGCGGGCTGAGGCTGGGGAGGGCCGGCCAGGCGCTGGGAGGTGGCTGAGAGGGGGTGCCCGGGCCGGGAGGGAAGGGAGCACAGCCCCGAGCCCTGAGCCTCCGACGGCTCCCAGGCGGGCCGGAGGGCGGGGACCCCGGCCTCACGGCGCCTCCGGCTGCGGCTCCGCCCGCAGGTGGACGGTGGTGACCCCCATGAGCTCCAACCGCAGTGCCGCCGGGGTGGCCGTCTTCGAGGGCCGGATCTACGTGTCGGGCGGCCACGACGGCCTGCAGATCTTCAACAGCGTGAGTCCGGGCTCCCCTGGGCTGGGCCGGCCCCCGCTCCCCCACCTTGGGGAGCCGCTGAGAGAGGCAGTCCCCGGGAACGCGCCAGCCAGCCTGCCCGTCCCTGGGCGGGGCGGGGCCCAAGGAGGTCCTGAGCTTGGGGGGCAGCGTGCAGCCCCCCTCGGGCGTCCCGAGGAGGTGGATGGCGGGCAGCTGCGAGAAAGAAGACTCGGCCCCCGTTCCCTGGTGCTGGGAGCCGAGGCCCCTGCGTGCTGGCCGGGTCCGGGCTCTGCCCCGTCTCTGCCAACCCAGGGGCCCGGGTGCCACCGAGGAGAGGGCGTCAGCGCCAGGCTCGCCCCGCAGAGCTCTCCGTCCGTCCGTCCCTGGGGCCCCCCCCCCCCCCCCCCCCCGGAGTCTGACGCCACGAGGGCACCGGCGGCCGCGGCCTCGGCTGACCGCCCGTCCCCTCTCCCCGGCCGCAGGTGGAGCACTACAACCAGCACACGGCCACCTGGCACCCGGCGGCCGGCATGCTCAACAAGCGCTGCCGGCACGGGGCCGCGGCGCTGGGCGGCCGCCTGTTCGTCTGCGGCGGCTACGACGGCTCGGGCTTCCTCAGCGGCGCCGAGGCGTACAGCGCCGAGGCCGGCCAGTGGTGCCTGCTGGCGCCCATGCTCTCGCGCCGCAGCCGCGTCTCCCTGGCGGCCAGCGGCGGGCGGCTCTACGCCGTGGGCGGCTACGACGGGCAGTCGAACCTCAGCTCCGTGGAGACGTACGACCCCGAGGCGGACCGCTGGGCCTTCGCGGCGCCCATGGCCCTCCACGAGGGCGGCGTCGGCGTGGGCTGCGTGCCCATGGCCGTCGCCGCCGCTCTCTGAGGCGCCGTGTGGGGTCGGGAGCGGGTCACCGGAGAGACGGGTCCCAGCCGGCCAGCCGGTCGGTCCTCCCTCCGAGTCCAGGGCCTCCAAGACGCACGGCCGGGGCCAGCGGCCTCCGGGGCCACTCACACCCACAGGCACATCCACGCCCGGCTCCCCGGCCCCGGCTCCCAGCCAGCCCGGCAGGAGGCCTCCAGCTGACAGCAGCCGCCCCTGGGAGAGGAGGACGCCCGAGAGTTCTCACAGCCCCGTGGACACACGCGGCCTGCAGGGGGCTGGCTCCCGCCGCCTCCGTCCATCCGTCCGTCCGTCTGTACGGCCGTCCATCGGTCCGTCGGTCCGGGCAGAGGCCTTGTCCTCGTCCTGGGCGAGCTGGGAGCACAAAAGCTCTCCCGTCTGCCGTGGGGCTCCAGTGAGGTCTTTTTCATCTTGTTCGGGAGATACAGAAGGAAAAAAAAAAAAGATACTTGAAAGAAACTGGGAAGAAAAGAACCTTTTTTTTTTTTTTTTAAGAAAACGTTTTTTTGCAAGAAGAAAGCATTGAAAAAAAAATAGGCACTGAGAGGAAATCACGTGTCTGAACAGAAAACCACCCACCACGGGGAGGGCGGTGACGGCTCCCCCCGTTCGGATCCGGGCCCTGAGCCTCGCACGGCACGCAGGTTCCCTCCGCCCCGCGCGTCCATCCTCGCGCCCGCCCCACGGGCCCGTCGTCATCGTCGTCGTCGTCGCAAGGTGCTCCTGGGCCGGCACACCCGACGCCGAGGTCTCTGCCGCGGGGGGCGCACGTGGAGGGGGCGCCCCGTGACCCTGTGGTCACCCGGGCCACCCCAACTCCCTCTCACCCCCTTCCCCACCGCTCCTTCCTTCCTTATTCCACCAGCAGGAGGCAGTCGGTCTGTCCTTCCTCTTAGCCCGGCGGTTCTCAACCTGTGGGTCGCGACCCCTTTGCGGGTCGAATGACCCTTTCAACAGGGGTCGTTGCCTGAGACCAGCGGAAAAAACAGATATTTACATCACGAGGCCTAACAGTAGCAAAATTTCATGGTGGGGGGTCACCACCCCATGAGGAACCCTATGCGAGGGTCGAGGCCTGAGGAAGGCGGAGAACCGCTGTCTCAGAGGCGCTCGGACTGACTGCCTCTGGAGCCAGCGAGGACTCGGGCTGATGGCCTTGCCCGCCCGCCGCCCACGGCTGCCGCGGCTCCTGCAGCCCGGGGCCTGGTCTCCGGCGCCCTTGGCAGCTTGACCAGCAAGCGGGCCTCCACGCCACGCCCACACCGGGCCGCCTCTCTGCAGGGAAGCTGCAAGGCCAGAGGGCTCACCACGGCGAAGAACGGGCTTCCTATCCTCCTCGTCCGAGCAGAGGGCTCTGGAGGACACACCGGGCTCCCTCCCCGCCTCCCTGAGGGACCCTCACAGGAGGGCCCCCGGGTGCCCACACAGGGCAGCGGGCTGGCCGTGTCCTGCTGGCGACGCCGGCTCCAGGAAGATGGACAGGGGGCAGGCATTCAGCGCAGGCCCCGGAGGCCTGGGTGCCTGGCGGGGAGGGGGGCAGGGTGGGGCCGGAGTCGTGAGGCCCCGAGGGAGGTGCGCCTGGACAGGGGTCGCCGGGTGTTGGGAAGGAATGCCCCTCCCTGTGCCTGCCACGTGGCGCTGGGCCTCGGTGACCAGCACTCGAAGAGGATTTTTTTTTTTAACGACGATGACAATCCGATACGGCAGAGCTGAGCTGGGCAGCTAGGGCAGCGCTGATACCCCCGCCCTCTCGTTGGCCCGCACCTCGGGGTGGCCTGGGAGAGGGGGTCTGCGTTCCTGGGGTAGAGGGGGGTGCCGGGCTCCTCCGAGTCCCATCAGCCCCTCCTCCTCCTGTGGACTCGAAGGCGCCCTGACCAGCCTGGCTGGTGACGGCTCTGGGAATCGGTCAGGGGGCCAGGGAGGAGGACGCCGGCCCAGCGGCTGCCACGGGGAAGGGTCATTTCCCGAGACACCCCCCCCCCCTCCTGGGCGATGTTGCACGGCCGCCTGAGAGCCGCCGGCAGAGGGAGCCGGGGCCGGGACCCGGCTCAGCACAGGTGCACGTGCTCAGCCAGCCCTCCGCCGTCTGAGGGGTGTCGGCAAACAGCTCCTGGGCCGGGGGCCGGGGTCTGACCCAGCCCGGAGCAGGACCTGGGCCCTGGGCCCTGGGACCTCTCCCCTCCCAGAGCCTGGGCTCCTCCTCGATCAAAGCCACGACGACGGGAGTTGCAGACCAGCCCCCCGATGCAGCCACAAAGAGGGGAGGAGGGAAACCTTCCCCCTCCTCCCCCCGCCCTGCTCCCCAGACACCCCCACGTCCTTTATTTATAAAGCGCATGTCCTTTGTGTGAAGAAACCAAAGAGGAATAAAGAGGACACACACTTCTACCGCCTGGCCCTTCCCTGATGGATCTTTTATTTTTTATTTTTTTTATATCGTTTTATGGGTGTCAGAGAGGAAGGCAGAGGGAGAGAGAGAAACATCCACGATGAGAGAGAATCACGGATCGGCTGCCTCCTGCAAGTCCCCCACTGGGGATCAAGCCCGCCACCCAGGCACGCGCCCGTGACCGGACTCGAACCCGGGACCTTTCGGTTCACAGGCCAACGCTCTTATCCACTGAGCCACACCAGCTAGGGCCCCTGATTGATCTTTTGAATTCTATTAGGAGTAAATCATATTTTTATTGTGATTCAGTGAAAAAAAAAAAAAAAACAGGACACAGTGAAAATATGCCTGTGAAGATAAGGAAAAGGCCAGGTAAAGCAAAAGCAGGCTTTGGAAAGACACGTTGTGCATTCTATATGAACGGGCTCTGGTGAAAACACGCAGAGGACGTGCCAGCGTGGTGCGTGCATGCGTGCTCCCATCCCGATCGCCGCTTCTCTTGGGTGGCCCTCCACGCCCTGCCTGTCCGGCAAAGCCTCCTGCTCCCTGTGCCTGCGCTAGGCCAGAGGTGCGTAGCTCTGGTGCACCTAAGTCACTGGCACATTATTTGTAATATGTTTTACTGATTTTTTTACAGAAAGAAAGGGAGAGGGATAGAGAGCTTAGAAACATCGGTGAGAGAGAGACATCCATCAGCCGCCTCCTGCATGCCCCCTACTGGGGATGTGCCCGCCACCAAGGTCCATTACCTTGACCAGAATGGAACCCGGGACCCTTCAGTCCGTAGGCCGACGCTCTCTCCACTGAGCCACACCGGTTTCAGCCATTTTTATTTTTTTATTGAATTCATTGAGGTGAAATTGGCTAATAAAACTGTGGTCACAGAGGCCCTCCCTCCTCGGGCTCTGTGGCCAGAAAGGTCACCGCCGAGTCCTGTCCGGTGTGGCTCAGTGGGTAGAGCGTCGGCCTACGGACTGAAGGGTCCCAGGTTCGATTCCGGTCACAGGCATGGACCTTGGCTGCGGGCACATCCCCAGTAGGAGGTGTGCAAGAGGCAGCTGATCGATGTCTCTCTCTCTCATCGATGTTTCTAGCTCTCTATCCTTCTCCCTTCCTCTCTGTAAAAAAATCAAAATATATTTAAAAAAAAAAGAAAGGTCACCGCCGACCAGGCAGGCCCTTCCCTGTGGGCGGCGCTCCTCGTGGAGGGGCTGGTGGGCTGCGGCTGTGGACGCCTGGCCTGCGTGACCGTCCCCTGCCCTTCCTGTCCTGCCTTGGACTCCCTCCCCGGCCCCTCCTTCCCCCCTCTCCCCCGCCCCACCTCGGGGCACACGCCTGGTTTTAACCGCCGCCCACGAGAGCGAACCTCGCCCACCCGACAGGCGACTGACGTGGGACTCCACACCCAGCTCATTCCCCGGGGGGCTTTCTCTCCCAGGAGCTCGGGGCGACCAGGGGTGGCGAGAGCACAGCCCAGGGTGCCGGGCGGGCGGGACACGGAGGTGGCTGCCCTGGGACGCCACTGAGAGCGGGGCACCCTCTGGGCCTCGCAGGAGGGCCCGGGAGCGCCTGATACAGACGTCGGGGTTCGTTCCGGAAGAACTGCTGCCTTTAGCTCCGATAAAGGTGGGGGGAGGGGAGGGGCATAAAGGCGGTGGGCACTGCCTCCCTGGGCCTCCCGGGCGCCCTCACAGGCCACAGCACCCCCAATCCCCCCACCGCCGCCCCATCCTGTGTTCCCCTCCCTCGTCCCGGTCCCGACCCCGACCCCAAGGACGGGGCGCACAGTGGAACCGCCCCGGCCGGCCTCATGGCCTCATTGCCGTCTCCTAGGCCCGGTCCAGTGAGTCCAGCGCTCACGCTTCCCGAGCTCACGCAGGCACCTGGTCGTTGATGCAGAAACGCTTTATTGAGCCTCTCCCCTGCGGACGGGAAGGGACGGGGGGTGGGACGGGGTGGGAGGCAGGGAGGCACAGAAGCAGCTGCGCTCCTAGGAGCACCTGGTGGAGAAACGCATGCCACCGGCCCGGCCTGCCGCCGCCAGCAAGACGGGTCCAGCGGCGAGCACCCAGGGTGCACCAGGCCCGGGGGTCCCGCACGCCCCACCCCGAGGAGGGCAGGACCCCGGCCCCGGGCTTCCTGGAGGAGGCGGCCCTGCAGGCGGCAGGAGTCAGAGCCAGGACGGGCAGGCGAGCCAGCGGAGGCCAGCAGGGGTGAGCGAGCAGAGGCGTGGCGGGGGCGGGGGACTCGGCAGCAAAGGGGGTGCTGAGAGAGTCGGGGGGCAGGGGAAGCGGGCCTCCCCATCCTACCCCCTCCCCCGCCCTAGAAGTTGCGCAGGATGTTGGCGATGATGTCGAACTTGGCTTTCTCGTACAAGTCCCTGACGGCGGGGGGCAGCTTGGAGCTGTCGATCTCGGAGGAGGAGGAGGAGGAGGCGGCTTCTTCTTCTAGGGACGGAGCTGAGCGCTTCTCCCACGAGCCCTGCAGAAGGGGCGCTGTGGTCACTCCCATCACCCCCACCACCACCATCATGGGACCGTCCCCCGCTTCCCCTCCTGCCTGGGCTCCTTCCCTCCAGGCAGCCGCGTGGGTGATGGGGCTGGGGCAGGAACGGGAGGGTCCGGGCCGGCCTGGGCTCGGGGACTGGCTGCTCCCCTCACTGGCCGGGAGCCTGGGCCTCTGTGGTTCTGCCCCACCGTTTCCCCCCCCGCCCCCCAGATGTGGGACAGAGAGGAGCGTCGGTTTCCGAGGAGCCTCCTGGGGCCAGAGCAGAGCCAGTGTCCCACCCTCCAGGAGGCAGGTGCGGCTCCCAGCACCCCCGTCTCTCCCCTCTCCCCTCCTGCCAAATGCCCGCCCCCCCTCCATCCTCCAAACGCCTCGAGGGCCTGCACTGAGGACGGCTCCATCGGGACGAGCCCCTTCTCCAGACGGGGAGGCTGAGGCCCCGCGTGCCCAAGCCCCCTCCCGGCTCACCTCGGGCTGGCGCTCGGGGTCCGGCTCGCAGTCCACCATCAGGATGCGCAGGGGACCCCACATGAAGGAGGCACCCGTGCAGTTCCGCTCTTCCTGTGGGGCAGCGAGCATGCAGGGGGCTGGAGGCGGGGCCGGGCCGAGGCACCCACCCCACAGCCCACCCGCCCGCCCCGTGCCTCAGCCTCCCCACCAGAGCCACCAGCTCAGGGCGAGGCCCACACCCGCCCGTTTCCCAGGGAATCTGCCCTCCAACGGCCTCGGCACCCGGGTGCGAACGTGAAGGGGACCCCCCCTCCTCCCCACGGCGGTCCTCGGACCCTGGGGGCGGGGGTTGTGGGAGGTCTGACCTCATCTTATTTTGCTTCTCGGCAATTTGTTAATTTGCTATTAAAAAAATGTTATTTTTTTCTAATTTTATACCTGGTGTACATTATGGTCCCACTTGATCCTCTTTCTGTGCAGTCATTTGTTAGCTGGGTGGGGGCCCTGGCCTGAGGTCCCCTGACAAGCCCCACCAGGTGGGGGGGCCTGAGGTCCCCTAGCCCAGCACCAGGACAGGAAGCGCACCACCTTGAGGTCCCCTGTCAAGCCCCATGGGGGAGCGGGAACACAGCCTGAGATCAGCTATCAAACACCCTGGGGGGTGGGGGAGGGGGTGGCCTCAGGTCCCTGCTGATTGCTCGTTAAGGCTCCTGATGGGAACTTGGCCTCAGCTGTGGGCGCAGCCATCTTTGTGATGGGAGTGATGGCCAATTAGCATCTTCCCTCTTTATTAGGATAGGACATATCTTTATTGATTTCAGAGAGGAAAGGCGAGGGAGAGGGACAGAAACGTCACTGATGAGAGAATTATTGATCGGCTGCCTCCTGCACGCTGCCTGCTGGGGACCAAACCCACAATTCAAGCCTGTGCCCTGGACTGGAATGGAACCCGGGACCCTTCAGCCCGCAGGCCGACGCTCTGTCCACCGAGCCAAACTGGCCAGGACTGTTTAATCATTTTTAGCACGTGTTGCTTTTAATAAGGAGGACGGAGTCGTTTATAGGAAAAAAAAAACATGGCCGAGACCGGTTTGGCTCCGTGGATAGAGCGTCGGCTTGCGGACTGAGGGGTCCCAGGTTCGATTCCGGTCGGGGGCATGTACTTTGCTTGCGGGCACATCTCCACTGTGGGGCGTGCAGGAGGCGGCTGATCGATGTCTCTCTCTCATCGATGTTTCTGACTTTCTATCCCTCTCCCTTCCTCTCTGTAAAAAATCAATAAAATATATTTTAAAAAAACAACAAACACGGAAGCCGTAGGAAAAACATTCCCAGAAAGACTCCTACAGTGAAACCTCACGTGGCCGGGGGAGGAGGGCGGAGAGGAGAGGAGAGGACAGGAGAGGAGAGGAGAGCAGAGGAGCCCCTGCTCCTGCTGGGGGGCAGGGGAGGGGGAGACTCACCCCGCCGTCCCTGAAGGCGCACTGCTGGGGGTCCCGCCCCTGCTGCCGCCGCTCAGAGAGGCACACGGTCTCCTGGACCCGGAACCTGACCAACGTCTTGAAGGTGGAGTTCTGCGGAGGCGAGAGCGGCTCCGGTCAGCCCGTCACCAGCCACACGGCCCGCGGCCCCGAGAGGTCACTGCTGCTACCGGCGGGGGAAGGGCTGAGCCCGGGGCCCGGGGCCAGACCTGGCACCGCAGCCAGCGCCTCCTTCAGGCAGCTGAGGGGGTGAGGGGGTGTGGGGTGGGGGGGCTCTCGGAGACCGGCCGCCGGAGCCGCGTCAGAGCTTGGACCTGGAGGGGCCACTTCCTGTCTTTTTTTAATATAGATATTTATTTTATTTTATTTTTTTAATATATTTTATTGATTTTTTGCAGAGAGGAAAGGAGAGAGATGGAGAGTCAGAAACATCGATGAGAGAGAGACATGGATCAGCCGCTTCCTGCACGCCCTCCACTGGGGATGTGCCCGCAACCAAGGTCCATGCCCTTGACCGGAATCGAACCTGGGACCCTTCAGTCCGCAGGCCAACGCTCTATCCACTGAGCCACACCGGTCTTGGCTTTTTTTTTTAAAGATATTTCATTGGTTTTTTTACAGAGAGGAAGGGAAAGGGATAGAGAGCTAGAAACATTGATAAGAGAGAGACATCTATCAGTTGCCTCCTGCACACCCCCCACTGGAGATGTGCCCCCCACCTAGGTCCATGCCCCCGACCGGAATCGAACCCGGGACCCTTCAGTCTGCAGGCCGACGCTCTATCCACTGAGCCACACCGGGTTTAGCCACTTCCTGTCTTCTGTGAACAGGAACAAGAATACCCCCGCCTTGCCTTGGCGGCGAGCTCAGTGGTTAGAGGGTGCAGGACACACCCAGTGGATGTGGCTCTCTCCCATCAACGGTTCCTTCCCTCCCTCCCTCTCTCCTGGAAAAAGCAGTGGGGAAAATATCCTCAGGTGAGAATGAACAAACAAAAAGAACACCAGCCTGCCGACACCAGTGTGGCTCAGGGGATGGAGCGTCGACCTGCAGACTGAAAGGTCCCAGGTTCGATTCCCGTCAAGGTTCGATTCCCTGGTGGCGGGCACATCCCCAGTGGGGGGCATGCAAGAGGCAGTCGATAATGTTTCTGACTCTCTCCCCCTTCCTCTCGGTAAAAAAAATCAATACAATATATTAAAAAAAAAAAAGAACACCAGCCTAGGAGTGTGGGGGTGGCATGGAGTGTCAGTGGGGGGAAAAGGAGACGTAGGTAATACTATATGTACTAATTTAAACCATAAAGAAGATTTAAAGAAAGAAGGCCAGCCCTGCCCGAGAGAGGCCAGGGGGCGGGAAGGGGATGCTGGAAGCGCCCCCCACGAGGCCCTGGGGAGACCAGGCCTCTTCCTGTCCTCCCTTCCTCCCGCCAGGGCCGGAGCGCAGGAGCGGCCAGACCCAGCCCGTGCCCGGGGGGAGGCCCCAAACCTCCCTGCCAGCCCGCTGTCCGGCCAGAGAGGACAACGGTTCTTGCTTCCCCGGACGGGGAGAAACGGCCTCCTGTTAGCCACAGCCGCTGTCCACCCCTCTCTGCCCGCCCCCTCGCCCTCCGGCTGCCAGGAGGCGCCCCGACTAGAGCCGCTCACACTCACCGATCTGGGCGACGGGAGGACTTCCCGCAGGCGGAAGAGGGGCTGGCCCGGTCTCCCCGCGTTGAAGAGCTGCAGGGCCTGGGCCACCGCCCTCTCCCGGGAGCCCCCCGGGGGGCGCTGCTGGGCCACACAGACCATGGCCGCCAGGCTCAGCGCCAGGCCCACTGCCAACATCAGTGCCTTCCCGGCCCCAGCCATGGTCCTGTCTCGGACCCGCGGCCACGCGCTGCCCCTTTTAGGCGCTCCGAGGGGCGGCCTTGCCCAAGAGCTTCTGGTGACAGAGGGGCCCTCGCCCTTCCTTGGGCAGACACGCCGTGTTGGCCAATGTTCGGAAACGCCGCCGTTGGCTAAGAAGCAGGCGGGTTTGGGCAACGGGTCGGGGGCCTCCGAGTGGCAGGGGGTGGGGGGGCTGGGGGGAGAACCCTGAGCCGGGGGCGGGAGACCGGGCTGCTTTGGGGCGAGCCCCTTCCCTGGGGGCCTCTGTGTCCCTGCTCCTGTGCCCCCAGGAGGCCACCCTGGCTCGCTCTGACCGATGAGAGAGACATCGATCAGCCGCCTCCTGCATGCCTCACACTGGGATGTGCCCGCCACCAAGGTCCATGCCCTTGACCAGAATGGAACACCCGGGACCTTTCAGTCCATAGGCTGACGCTCCATCCACTGAGCCACACCGGTTTTGGCAAAAAAAAAAAAAAAAAGTGTGTTTTATAAAAGGACTGAGCTCAGGCATAGACCTGGTAAGAGGAGTTGCCCCCTGCCGCTCTGCCCGCCACGGGGCTGTGGGGCTGGCTGACCCCCATCTGCTGAGCGGAGTCTGCTGGGAGCGAGCCTGGAGCCTGGGAGGGTGAGGGCAGGATTCCTGGGTGCAGGAGGAGGAGATCTTTCCAAGCCCCCCCCTTCATGTGACCACCTTGGGGCTGAGATTGGGGCCAGAGGGGGGGGCGTGCAGGTGAGGCTCTGGAAGGCACGGGAGGGTGCAGGGAGCAGGAAGTGGACATGGAGCCCCTCTGGCAGCAGGCCAGGCCTCCCCTTCAGGCTTAGTCAGCCGGCAGCACCCACACTGCACCCGAGGCCCTTCCCAGGTCCCCACCGCTTTTGCGCCTCCCGCCCGAGAGCCTGGTGGAAGAAGCCAAAAGCTTTCACAAGGGCCGGCGGGCTGTGGAGCAGGAAGCGGGCGGCCCTTGGGCAAGGCTCTGCCCCGGCTGGGCCTCAGCTTACCCCTAACGGCCGTGTGTGGTCAGGGCGGGCAGAGACCCCGGCCTCAGCCCTTGCCCAAGTGGGTGGAGAAAGGGGCCTGTGGCACCATTTCCCCTGGCGACCCAGGCCGGCAGTTACCCCACGACACGGGCCCCCCACTCCCGGGACACCTGGTACCTGGAGATCCTTCCAGCTCCACCAAGTTTAGCCGGGGAGGAGGAGGAGGATGGCGGACGAAGAGGGGAACTGATTGGGCTGAATGGGTGTTTGCTGCCCCCTTGTGACGGGCACAGGCCTCCCCATCCCTTCCCAGTCTGTTCCCCCAAACTCCCAACCGGGAGGAAACACCCCGCCTGGCCCCACCCCGTCACCTCAGCACCCAGGCCCCTCCCCACAGGGCCTCTCGGCCTTTTTTTAAAAAAATATATTTTATTCATTTTTTACAGAGAGGAAGGGAGAGGGATAGAAAGTCAGAAACATCGATCAGCCGCCTCCTGCACGCCGCCTACTGGAGATGAGCCCACAACCAAGGTCCATGCCCCCGACTGGAATCGAACCTGGGACCTTTCAGTCCGAAGGCCGACGCTCTATCCACTGAGCCACACCAGTCTCGGCGGGCCTCTGGGTCTTTGATGCTTCTCACACCAATGGCCCTTCATGTGGCTGGAACCCTCTGTTATAGGGGCTGAATTGTGTCCCCCCCCTCCTCTCCCACATTCCTGTGTAGAAGTCCCGAGTCGCATTACCTCGGAATGTGACTCTATTTGTAGATACTTTATTTTTATTTATTTTAAAAATATATATATTTTGCCCTAGCCAGCTTGGCTCAGTGGATAGAGCGTTGGCCTGCGGACTAAAGGGTCCCAGGTTCGATTCCAGCCAAGGGCACGTTGCTGGGGTGGCGGGCTCGATCCCCAGTAGGAGGCGGGCAGGAGGCAGCCAATCCATGATTCTCTCTCATCATTGATGTTCCTCTCTCTCTCTCTCCTTCTCCCTTCCTTTCTGAAATCAATAAAGAAATATATTTACTACACTTGATCTTAGCCAAAAGGCCAAGAAGCAATAAGAAATATATTTTAAAAAAAAATATATATATATATTATTGTTTTTTTACATGGAAGAAGGGAGAGAGATAGAGTTAGAAACATCGATGTGCCCATAACCAAAGTACATGCCCTTGGTACATGCCCTTGACCAGAATCGAACCTGGGACCTTTCAGCCCGCAGGCTGACACTCTATCCATTGAGGCACACCGTTTTCGGCTGTAGATACTCTTTTTATTTTATTTTTTAAAAATATGTTTTATTGATTTTTTACAGAGAGGAAGGGAGAGGGAGAGAGAGTTAGAAACATCGATGAAAGAGAGACATCGATCAGCCGCCTCCTGCACACCCCCTACTGGGGATGTGCCCGCCACCAAGGTCCACGCCCTTGACCAGAATCAAACCTGGGACCTTTTAGTCCACAAGCCGATGCTCTATCCACTGAGCCAAACCGGTTTCGGCTGTAGATACTCTTTTTAAAAAAATCTTTATTGTTGGAAATATTACGTATGTCCCCCTTCCACCCCTCCTTGACCCCTTCTAGCTTACCCCCGTCCCAGCCCTTCACCATCCGATGGTCTGTGACCTGGAGAGCATCATGCGAAGTGAAATAAGCCAGGAAGAGAAAGACAGGATCTCACAAATATGTGGAATCTCAGGAACAAAAGAAACTGATCAACGAGTGGATCAGGAGATATGGGAGCATGGAACAGACCGGGGAAACTCGGAGGGGAGGCAGGGAGGGTGAGTGGGTGGGGAAGTGATCAACTGAAGACCTTGGGTGCATGTATGCATCACTCATGTAGACAGACTCTCTTTTTTAAAAAAAAAATATTTTATTGATATTTCACAGAGAGGAAGGGAGAGGGACAGAGAGCCAGAAACATCGATGAGAGAGAGAGACATCGACCAGCTGCCTCCTGCACACCTCCCATTGGGGATGCGCCCACCACCAAGATACATGCCCTTGATCGGAATCGAACCCAGGACCCCTTAGTCCGCAGGCCGACACTCTATCCACTGAGCCACACCGGCTTCAGCTAGATAGACTCTTCCACACTTGACTAAGTGAACTAGGCCCTGAGGGTGGACCCTCATCTGACTGGCGTCCTCACAAGAAGAGATGAGGCTGCTGACAGGCGGAGCAGGAAGGGCAGGTGAGGATACCGACAGATATTCATTCATCCACCAACCCCGGAGCCAGCAGGGCCTCAAGACCCTCGCCTGGTGACACCTTGACCTCAGGCTGGTGTGGCCTCCAGAGGGCGACAAAAGTTATCTTCTGCTGCCGAAGCCAGCCAATCAGCTGATAACACACGTTGCTATGGCAGCCCCAGCGCTTAACGGACCCGGGTCCTCATAGGTGTACGTGTCTGTCTGTGCAGGCCAAGCCCAGGAGCAGCGGGTGGGCTGACGTGGTCCCATTCGATAAAAGGGCAAGGACGTGCCCAAACCGGTGTGGCTCAGTGGGTAGAGCGTCGGCCTATGGACTGAAGGGTCCCAGGTTCGATTCCGGTCATGGACCTGGGTTGCAGGCACATCCCCAGTGGGGGGTGTGCAGAAGGCGGCTGGTCGATGTCTCTCTCTCTCTCATCGATGTTTCTAACTCTCTGTCCCTCTCCCTTCCTCTCTGTAGAAAATCAATAAAATATATATTTTAAAAATACATTAAAAAAAAAGGATAGGTGCCGAGACCGGTGTGGCTCAGTGGATAGAGCGTCGGCCTACGGACTGAAGGGTCCCAGGTTCGATTCCAGTCAAGGGCTTGGACCTGGGTTGCGGGCACATCTCCAGTGGTGGGCGTGCAGGAGGTGGCTGG
>JAAGEH010001411.1:0-40045 GCA_011751065.1 Lasiurus cinereus
ATTCTGAACCCCGTGATTCACAGTCACCCCCCCTGCCCCCCGCGCCTGTCGGCTCCCCGGATCGCGGCGCCCGCCCTCCTGCCCCCCCCCCCAACGTTGGGTCCCAGGTCCCGGGGTCCCGGGTGTCCACCCCCCGGGCCTCCTGGCTCCGGCCCTGAGCTCCGGGGCCCAGATGGGAGATGCCAGAGCCCAGAGCCTGGTGCCTGGGCCCTGAGCTGCCCCGGGGGATGGGGTGGTGGGGGGCGGGGGGGTGCCAGGGCCTGGCTCAGCGGGGTGCAGCCCCTCACCTGCCACCACCCCCCGAGGGGTGAGCGGGCTCGGGGAGGCCACGCTGGGGTGACACCCTTCAGCTGCAGGCACCTTGCTTTGGAAGGAAGGGGAGGGATTGCATCCTGGCCCCCCGGGGTAGCAGGGGGTGGGGTGGGGGGGGTCTGTGGCCCTGCCCGGGGCCCCTGCAGCCTGCTTGCTGCCCACCGAGGCCGGCCGGCCTGGCAGGGATGCTGGGCTGCTTGGGAGGTGGCCACCCTCGGGACGGAGGGTGTTTTTTAAAATTTTCTGAGCCACAGGAGCCGGGGCGCCGTGCCCTGCAGCGGGGTGTGTGTGTGTCTGTGGCCCTGCCCAGGGCCCCTGCAGCCTGCTTGCTGCCCACCGAGGCCGGCCAGGCTGCCCGGGATGCTGGGCTGCTTGGGAGGTGGCCACCCTCAGGACGGAGGGTGTTTTTTTTTTAATTTTCTGAGCCACAGGAGCCGGGGCCGCCGGGCCGGCGCGCCCTGCAGCCGGGGGGTCTGAGTGGGGCTGAGTTTGCTGAGTTTCACGGCCCTGTGCTGCCGTGGGGACGCTTTGTCCGTCCCTTTCTGCAAACGCGTACGGTCCTGTGGCGTGCAGCTGGCGGGGAGGCTGGCCGTGCCTGGGTGGCCTCCGGCGGGCAGGGCCTGCAGGCTCGGCGTGGGTGCCCAGGTGGAGGCGGGCGCCCGCACTGCCCACAGCAGCCCGTGGTGGTGGTGGTGGTGGTGGCGGTGGCGCCAGAACTTCGCACCCTGCAGGCCGCGGGCCCTTCCCGGAGCCCCTGTTTCCACCTGAATAATTCAGGAGCGTTGGGCCCCGTGCTGTTTGGCACCCTCCCCCCTGGCGGCGTTTGGGAGATGGCAGAAACCAGGGCCTTCTGGAGGAGGGGGGGGTGCCGAGGCCACGCTGGCTGGCAAGAGGGCGGGGGACCCGAGAGCCTGGGGCCGCGGGGCTGCAGGCCGGGTTTTGGGGGGAGGTGCAGGGCCTGGGGGACAGCGGCCCGATGGTGGCTGCCTTCCCATCCGGCCGACTCCCGGTGGCCATCTTGCACGCTAGTCCTTGTCGGCTCCCCGCCTGCACGCAGGGCCGGGGCCTCCTCCTGGGAAGGGAAGGGCCGGGCCTGGCGGGGAGCGGCCCGTCTGCGGCCTCGGAGGGCCGGCCGCCTCCTCCCTCTCCCCACCCCTCCCCCTGCCCGGGGCGCCAGCCGGCCGAGGGGGGCTCCGGCCGGAGGAGGGAGGCAGGGAGGGGCCGCCACCACACCTGAGCTGGGCGGCCGGCTTGGCCGGAGCTTTGTTTGGCGGGGCGCCCGGCCCTGCCCCCCGCCGCCGGCTCGCGAGAAGCCGGGGTGCCCGCGAGAGGACCGGTCTGAAGGTGGCAGTTCCTGGAGCAGCCGGCACCTGGCCAGCGGCCAGCCCCTCCCAGCGATGACCTCTGCGATTGACGGGGTTAGGGCAGGGTCACTTCCTCTTCGCCGGCGGGCGGGCGGGCAGGCGGGCGGGCACGGGGAGGGCCTGCTGGTGCTGAGCCACCCCGGGAGGAGGTGGATGCGGCCCTGCCCGAGCGCTGAGCCAGCCTCCTCCCCCATCTCCCCTCTCCTCCCTCCCCCTTCCCCCGCTCCAGGTGGCGGGAGGGTCAGAGGTCAGCTGCATGCACGCGAGGGCCCAGGGCCCCTTCTCCTCTCCAGAGCAGCGGCCTCCTTTGTGCAGAGATGCGCTGGCTTGGGAGGCTGGCCTCGGGCGGCCCCTGCGAGGTGGCCTCCAGGGACCTGTCCTGCAGAAGTGTCCTCAGAGGCCAGCCCTCTGCAGGAGAAGGCTCCTGGGGTGCAGAGCGAGGCCCGGCCGTGGCTCCCCACAGCCCACAGGCGGTGACGCTTGGTGGGGCTTCCTGGCCAGAGCACGGGGCCCTCGGTGGAGTGTCGGTGGGCACAGCCTGGGCAGTGCGGCCGGGGCAGCCCGCGCTGCTGGTCGGTGCGGATGCGCGTGGCTGGCTCCGGTGCTGGGCCCAGACCCCGCCGGCAGGTCCTGGTGCCGCCGTAGCCGGGAGGAGGCGCGTGTCCTGTGCCAGCTCTCCCAGAGCACCCGGCCTGCTGGCGGCAGGAGGGAGGACCCACGCCGGCCTGTCCTCCTCCCTGTGGGACAGCTGGCTCACGCCCTGGCCCTGCCGTCCACGCAGGTGGGGAGCCACCCGCACTCGCGGCTGCCCCCCAGGACAGGACCACACCCACGTCTGGGCTCACCTCTTCCAGCAGCTCAGCCTTAGCTCAGCCCGGGGGCGGGGCCCTGGCCCCTCGGGCCCCTCAGTCTCCTGAAAGGAAACCCCTCTTCCTACAGAACTTGGGGCCTGCTGTCAGGCCGACCACAGGGAGACCTTAGTGCTGTTGCTGTCTCTCATTCTGGGGAGGTGGCTGCAGCTGGACCAGGCTGGGGCTCTGGGCATGGAGGGCGGGGTGCCAAGCACGCTGGGACCCGGTGGTTTGGGAGAAATCCCAGCTGGTGGGGGGGGGGTTAGGCAGCACCGCAGCCTGAAGGGCTGTAATGGACCCGCCCGTGGCCGTGTCCCGTTAGGTGGGCTCGTGTCCACGTGACCCGTCCCCGGTGACTCGGGCGCCGGGGCAGAGGCTGGCGCCAACCACGAGTCTTTCTGATCTGACGCGCGTCCTGCGGCCCTGCCCTGTCCCCCTGCAGCAGGCGCTTGCCGGGTCGGGGGTCGGGGGTCGGGGCGGTCACTGCCCGTGCTCCTCCCCGGAGCCCGATGTCTCACCTCCGGGGTCTGAGCGGGCCGAGCAGGGGCCGGGGCCGGGGCTGGGCCGGGTTCTGGTGAGCTGAGCGAGCTGCTTGTTGGCTTCCAGCGGGCTCGGGCCCCCGTGACCGGGCGTGCCCGCCGCACCCAGGCCCCTCCTGAGGGTGCCCGGGCACCGAGCAGCAGCGGGCGGCTGGCGGGCAGCTGTGTGGTCACCCCGTCACTGCCCCTCCCCGCCCCGTTTTCCCAGAGGAACAGACAGCTTTGGGCCCGTTAGACGCGCCAGCGGACGGGGTGGTCGGAGCGGCGGCCTGCGCTGCGTGTGGTGCCTGGTCCGTCCACGTTGCCGTCCCTCCCGGCCAGGCTGCGGGTGCTGTGGGGAGCTCGCCGCCTGCTGTCCTGGCCCCGGAGGCCGCATCTGGCCGTGTGACGGGTCAGCGGGCACGTCAGGCGGTTGCTGCCCGCCGGGCGCAGGGGCAGGGGCAGAGGTGCCTGTGGGCGAGGCTGATGTGCAGACCTCTTGGTTGAACCAGCACAGCTGAGGCGGGGGCGGGAGGTGGGGGTGAGGCCCGAGGGAAGAGAAGGGCTGCGGGTTGCCGGTCCTGGGACGGGCAGTGAAGGCGCTGTGACCGCCCGCCCGTCGGTGGGGTGAGGTGAGGGCAGGGGTCAGCTCTGCTGGGAGACTGGACGGGGCAGGCCAACCAGGGCGGGTCTCGCCTGAACCCGGGGCGGCCGGATGCAACGGGAGGTGCCCGTGGGTGCTCCCCGCTGGCCCCGTGGCTGAGAGGACGAGTCCCTGCCTGGAAGGTCCTGGCACTGGCCGCCCACTCCCCACTGAGAACGGGCCAGGTCCCCGGGGGCGGGGCTGAGCAGGGGACCTGCAGGCCCGTGAGCCCCCCAGGACCTGGAGGCGCGGCCGCCGTGGACAGAGCTGAGCTTCCTCGCTGCTGTTTTCACGGAGGGCGGGTGGGCACGGGGACCCCGAGGCCTGGTTCACCTCCGGGGCCGGCGAGGACTTCGGGGCATGTGCGTGTCACCCCTGGGGCTGAGCCCGGGGCCCCGCGGAGGGCAGGGCGGGCCTGGCCATCCGGCGCCGCGTGTGAGGGCTCAGCCCGGCGCCTGGAGGAGCGCTGCGTGTTTGGGACCAGCTCGTGGGACTCGGGGCGTCTCGGGAGCGAGGAGAGGTGAGGGAATCCATGCGGAGACCGGGCGGCCCCCGCCGCTGGCCATCCCGTGACCTGCGGCCGGCGTCCTCGCTGCCCGGCCCTCGCACCTAGCGCTGTCCGCGGCGCCCTCCGTGGAGGCCAGGGCCGAGGGCGAGACTGGCCTCCGCCGGCCGCCACCTGCCGCCGGGGGTCGGGCCTTTGGGGGGCGCGTTGTGCAGCGACGTTAAAGGGCCCGTCGTTTGCGGTGGAAAACACAACTCCGTGTTCTCGAGTCACGCGTGTCATAAGCCGAGAGCCAAGGCGCGGGGAGTCTGTCATGAGGGGGCGGAGGGCCCCCTCCGGGTGCAGAGTTGCTCACGGTCACATGGGAGCTGCTGTCCCTGCGGAGGGGGCGTGGCGGGGGCCGGTGCTCCGGGAAAGCCGTGCCCGCTGGCACCAGAAGAGCTGGTGGCGGCGACGAGAGGGGCTGCCGCCCTTCACCCCTGGGACGCGTGGTGGCACCGGCTGCAGCCGGCGGTCCTGACTGGCTTCCTGGGGGCCCAGCCCGGCCCCTGGGGGTGGGGGGAGGCTGTGTCCACGTGTGGGCCGCCCGGCTGTGGCGGGCCAGGCTGCCCGTCTCCCAGCGGGCGGGCACAGGGCCCTCCGTGGAGCCACCCTCGCCCGTGCACACCGGCGGGTCCCGGCCACCATCCGGTCAGCCGAGCCGAGCCCAGGCCGGAACCCGCTCCAGCTGCCCCCTGACTGGCGGTGGGAGCCTCCGTGCCCGCAGGCTCTGGCCTCCGTCCGTCACCCATCGGGGCAGAGCTAGGCGCACAGAGCGCTGAACGGGGAGCCCCCCCCGCGCCCCACATCCCCACCCCACCCCCGGGGCTCGCTGTGGGAAACCGGCACCCCTGTCAGGGCTGCACTGCGCCCTCCGCAGGGCCTTGCTGCACGTCACAGGCCCGGGAAGCTACAGGGACCCGAGGTAGAAGCTTCCGGAACTGGCTGTACACCTGCCCCCTCGCCCCCTGGGTCCTGGGCACGGTGGCTCTGGGGGGACAGAGCTCTGTGGGGTCCGGCACACACAGGGGCATCGCCGTGTCCCCGTCCCGGCCCCAGCCCCGTGTCCCTCCCTCGCCACGTCGGGCCGCCCCAGCGGTGGGGACCACGCTCCGTCAGTGGACGGCGCTCGCTCGCTCGCTCGTGGTGTGTTAACGTGTCTCTTGTGTTTGATTTTTAGTCGGCCTCTGAGCCTGGCGCGGGCGCCGGTGGCTGCCGCGGACCCGGACCTCAGAGCGTTGGTTGCAGACGTGGGATGAGGAGCCGGTGAGGACGCGGGTCTGCCGGGGGATCGAAGACAAACGCGTTGCCGTCGAATTCATGGTCGTGGAAGCCCAGCCCGGTTTAGGCAATGTCAGGTTGGTAGGGGCCGCGCGGAGGCTGTGCTGGGGGCGCTGCACCCCATGCCGTGGGCCGTGGGCCAGGACGTGTGTGTCGGCTGCGTGTTGCCTGCGTGTTGGCACCGTGCTCGGTTTCTGTGGGGCAGCGGCGGGCGGGTGCTCGGGCCGGGGCGTGGGGGGCGGGGGTCCTGGGGCTGATGGAGACCTGCGGTTCTGCCCGCCCCCCAGCCTGCGGCAGGCGGGTGCTGCGTTTGCTCTGGTGTCGGTGGCCTCGGGTGGGTGAGAGTCTCGCCGTGTCGCCCGGGCCTCCAGCACCCGGTGCCTCCCCCGCGGGCGTCGGGACCGGCCGCAGGGTCAGCGTGCCGCTGCGGACCCCGCCTGTGTGGGCCTCTGGACATGAGTGGGCGCTGACCAGGTCACTTAGAAACGCAGCCCGGAACCTAGTTCTGCGGACGGCTCCCCTGGAGCCCAGGTGGACCTGGCCTGTGGCTCTCTGCTGTGTGGGCAGGGCCTGGGAGCGGTGGGCGGGGTGTGGGAGCAGTGGGCGGGGTCTGGGAGCGGTGGGCGGGCCTGCAGACCCCACACTGGGCCCCTGGCCACGGTCTCGGCGTTTCCGCTGCTGCTTCTTCGCTGTTTGCAAAGGCGGTGGGTGGGCGGCGTGCCCGCGGGAGCAGTGGCTGTGACGGCGGCGTGGCAGTGGGGCTGGCACGGTCACCCCCCTGGCTGCTCCCGAGCCCTGGGTGCCGGCCTGTGGGCGGGTCCCTGGGAGCTCCTGCCAGGGGGCGGGTGGCCCAGCATGGACGGGACACCTGGGAGGCTGTGTCCCCTTCACCCAGAGCGAGGTGCAGCTGCCTCACCTCCGGAAGGAGCTGAGCCCTCTCGTGGGAAGTTGGGTCCCTGCGCCCGTGCCCACCCTCTCTGCCTCGGCTCCGTCCTGCCGGGGTTTGGGCAGCCAGGCTGCAGCCTGAGGCAGAGAGGAAACGGGCCCAGCGCCACGTGGAGGCCGCCCTGCGGGTCCCGGGCCCCACGCCTGGCTGGCCCCGCCCTGCGGGTCCGGTCACCAGTGGTCTGTCATGGCGTCAGCGAGCTGCCCTTTTCCCCACTGGTGTCCACTCACAGCTGACGGGGTCAGGTGACTGGACGTGGAGCGCCGTCCCCGGGGTGGGGTGGGGTGGCGGGCGTGGGGGTGGCTGGCAGGCTTCCCGGGCCGAGCGGGAGGCTGAGCGCGTGTCTGTCCTTGCAGGCGTCCGACCCCCGATCATGAACGGGCCCCTGCACCCCCGGCCCCTGGTGGCGCTGCTGGACGGCCGGGACTGCACGGTGGAGATGCCCATCCTGAAGGACGTGGCCACGGTGGCCTTCTGTGACGCGCAGTCCACGCAGGAGATCCACGAGAAGGTAACACGGCGCTCAGCAGGGGTGGGGAGGCCCTGCAGGGGTCGGGCTGTCGGGGCGCCACCTCCCCATCAGGAAGAGGAGACAGGACTCACCACCTTCCCGCTGAGACAGGGCGGGAACTGGGCAGTGGTAAAAGCCCAGCAGCACCCCAGAGCCGGCGGGGATGCTGCTCTGGAGAGGCAGGGCGGGCCGGCAGCTTTGGGCGGCCTTGCCGCGGGCCGGGTCGTGCTGGGTCGTGCCGGCCACCTGGTCTGGGTCGGGCCTGGAGAAAGGACGAGACGGAACCCAGCACCCTCCCCGTCTTCACGAGCTGTGAGCTCGGGCCGTAGGCGGCCGGCTCCTGCCCCAGCCGAGGGCGCCACCCCCTTAGGAGGGCGGCTGGTGGCCTCAGCCTCACGTTCCTGTCGGTCGTTCTAGGGCCCCAGCGCCCACACTCCAGGGTAACAGGCGGGGGTGGGGGAGCCTTGCTGAGCAGAGACCCCAGGCCATGAGCACAGCCACAGCCAGAGGGAGAAGAGTGACCTTCGACCAGGAACTGATACCTGGGAAAGTGGCACACGCTGCAGAGGGTCTCGCTCTGAAGGAGCCACGCCATGGGAGGACCCAGAGACACGTGCTGAGACCCCACTGAGCTCTGTCCCCAGACCTGCAGAGGCGACGAGGACGTAGGTGGGGAGGGGCCGGGTGTGGCGTCTACAGCTTCCGACGGAGTCTCAGAGCGACGGGTGGGCCAGACCTGCGGAGACGCGGCGGACAGTGCCTGAGGCCGGTGGCGAGGCCAGCAGCCCCAGGAGGACAGAGGCCTGTGGTTTCCCGTTAGCTGGGCACCTGCCTGTCACCCCCCACAGCTGCACCTTTGGTTTTTATGCCCGAGAAACACGGCTCCTGCACGTGAGCTTCCCAGCAGCCTGGCTCCTGGCCTAAGACACCATGTCCCTCCCCCGGGCGACGGAAGCTGCAAAGGGAGCGAGCTGCCCAGAGCCTGCGCCTGCAGAAGCTGGGGCCGAGGTCTGAGGGTGGCGGGTGCCGGGCCGGCCTCTCCCCGGCGAGGAGATCTGGTGGAGGATGTGGTGCCGGGGCTGGGCGGGCACACGTGACAGGAGCTGACGGGTGCCTGTGTGCGGGCGGCTGCTCAAGTGACAGGTGTGACGCCCTGGAGCTGGGCGCGCACGCAGGCCGCTGGAAGGCGGGCGCGGTGGTCCGGGGGGAGCTGGCTGGGGATAGGCACCCTCTGTGACGTCGGCAACTCGTGAGCCCTGACGCTTCCGAACCGGAAAGACGTCCTGAGAACCACCGTGCATGGCGAGACGCAGGAGGAGTTTTAAAACGTCACCCCCACCTGCAGTCAGGTTTGGTCAATAAGTTTGAAAACTGAGACCAAACAGCCGCTTCTCAAGTTGTCCCTGGCCAGAACCGCCTCGGCGAGGGACGCCCTCCCACGGGAGCGAGTGGCAGCCCCGCCCCACCCAGCGGACGGACGGACGGACAGATGGACAGACAGACAGACGGCCCCTCTGCCCTTGGCGTCCACCTCCCGGCGGCAGCGGAGTGTCCTCAGCTCCGAAGTGCCTCCAGCCTGTGCGGGGGGCACCCTCAGCCCGGAGGACCGCTGGCCGTTAGAAGCGGGGCGCTAACGTTAACGGGACAGCTGGAAGGACAGTCCGGAGAAGCCCGGAGATGGCCGAGGAAGGGGAGGTGGCCGAGCCGGGAGCACTGTGACCGCTGCCCTCCAGCGGGTCCCCAGGGGACGCAGGCCTGGGCAGCAGGGGCGGCCGCGTGCCCGCGACGTGCCAGCACCGTCCCTCTTTCTGCTGGAACCCGGACGTGGCGGCGATGCCTTGGCCGCCTAGGGATGGGAGTGCCAGAGAGCAAGGAGGAGCCGCTCCTGGACGTGGAGCTGACAGGCTCTCGGGCCGCCCGCACAGGCCGGGGCGAGGAAGGGACAGCGGCCCGAGACCAGGACAGTCCATCCTGCAGGGAGCGGTGGGGAGGAGGCCGTCTGCTTGGATGGCCAGGAGACGTCGCATGCGGAAGTGCCCGAGGCGGGGAGACAGGTATTGGCGGGACCTGCAGCAGGGAGGACGACGGACGGGGTGGACGGACGATGCTCCGGGCCTGGGAGCCGCAAACCAGCAGGGCCCACCCCGGGCGCTGGGGCACCGTCGCTGCGGGGACACACGGGGCTGTGGCCCGAGGCAGCTGTCTCTTGCATGGAGACATCTGAAGCATCAACGCTGGGCTGCACATGGCGGCTCGTCAGGGAACCTTCTGGAAGGCTTCAGAGGGGCCCTGCCTGTAGATGTGGACTCAGGAGACCGGTGAAATGGGAAGACGCCCCGAAAGCTTGTGCCCGGTGCCCGGACAGCACCCGGGGCCCGGCTGCCATGGGAGGGCCCAGGCCCAGCTCGGAGCCTCTGCTGCGGGTGCCTGGGTCGCCCTGTTTGGGAGTCGAGGGCCCGGGGTCGGTCACTGGCCTGGTCACGCAGCTGCGGGGCCTGAGTGGACATCTGCCCCCCACGGGACAGCCTTCCCCCCGAGGTGGCTGGACCCGTGTTGGTGCTCGGCGGCCACAGGAGCACCGTGGGCGCCTGCACGGAGGTGGCCCGGAGGCCAGACTGCGCGGTGGCCCTGCCCTGGGTCCTGGGTGGGCGGCCGGCTGTGGCTTCCTGCCGCTACGCTGGGCGGGAGCCGCTCTGAGGAGCGCCCCATCCCTACTCTGAGCCTTCGCCGGGCGCCAGGAGATGGACAATAGCCAGGAAAAACAACTTGTGAGGCACACGTGGCAGGTTCCAGCCAAAACCATAGCCCTTCGCACCCATCACAGTCCCATTCAAACTGCCAGGCTGTGAGGGAGGCGGGGACCCCTGGGGTGTGGCTGGCCGCCGACCAGAGCCTTTGGAGGGCTCTGTGGTCCACCTCTGGTTTGTGTCTGAGAAAGGACACCCAGGACACGGGCAGGCACTGGACGCAGCCGAGCGTCCCACTGTGGGGGCAGGCCGGCCCCTGGGCCCCTCGCCAGGACGGAGCACGGGTTCCGGCACAGCAGACTTCACCGGGAGTGAGCCTGCGGGCGCGCTGTGCCTCCAGGGCTGCGCCTCCCCCGGTGAGGGCCACGCGTGCCCGCCCAGCCCTCGCCTCGCGTGTCTGAGGCCGGGGCCGCTGCTCCTCAGGCTCCGTCCACGGGCCCACCTCCGTTTCTAGGGCACGGCTGTGCCTGCCCACACTCGACACGCTGCCACAGGTCCCTCCTCACCAGCTCTCTGGCTACCTCCCCCGCCCCAGTTCCCACAGCAGAGGGGCCCGAGCCCTCCCCACCCCCCCACCCTGTGGCCTCTGCCACGTTCACTGCCTAAGCTGTGTGCTCCCCACACGCTCCTGGTGCGTCCCTCTGCCCCTCACGGGCACTGGCTGCTCCTCAGCTGTCACAGGGCCTCCCGCACCGGGTCCGTCCTGGCACAGAGGTCCATTGCCTGCACGCCTGACATCCCCTCACCCTGGGGCCTGGGGCAGGTGCCCAGGTCAGCCACCCGCCTCAGCGCTGCCTGCCCCCAGGAGCAGGCCCCTCCCTCTCTCTCACAAGCCCCAGCCAGCCAGGTGCCACAGGACCAGGGTCCAGGCCCCTGCCCCACCACCGCCCACCACCATCTGCCTGGCCCTCAGAGCGGCCCCAAGGCTGATGGGACTGGCGAAACCAAGGGGTGCACCACGCAGGTGTTGGGGAGGGGGAAGGGCCTCCAGGGGCTGTCTGTGCTGGACGGCTGCACGTCCAGCTACAGAGGAGGCTGTGGTGGGAGGCGGCAGGCTGTTCGCCCCGCGTCCCACACGTGGAACCCGCTCTACTCGTCACCTCACGGGCCCATGTCCAGGCTCTCTGGGTGCAGCAGCTTCTCCCTCAGCTCGCACGTGGTGCCGGGACCCGGCCTCCCTGTTGTCCAGGAGGCTCGGCCTGCGGGCAGACAGCAGCCCAGGCCCCCGGCCACTGCCCCGACGGAGGCGTCCGTGGCTGCAGGGCCCACTGCTCCGCCGTGCCAGTGCCCGGCCATCCCGAGCGCCAGCCACGGCCGCTGCCCTTGAGCCCGAGATTGGACCTCGTGGGTCATCCGCCTGCAGCTGGCTGTTGCCAGAGCGTTTTCCCCCCAGAACTCAACCCTGGGGTTTGGGCCCGATTCCCTTCTCAACCCATGAGGAGTCCCCACGGAGCTGCCCCCACCGAGGGGCCCAGGGAGCCGGGGAGCCGGCGCTGGCTCGGGAGGTGTGCGCTCCGGGCAGTGGTGCTGCAAGGAGAGCAGCTCATCTGAGCTCCCGGGAGACACACCGCCTGGGCGCTGTGCGCCGTGCTCAGCGCTCTCCCTCCACGTGGTGTCTGGTGCCCAGCCTGTCCTCCCCGTGCTGGTGGTGGGGCAGGGACTCCTGCTTTCCCGGGGGTGTCCGAGACAGGGCCAAGGGGAGGTGTCCGCAGCCGCTGCCTGTGCTGGGCCAGGCAGGCGGGGCGGCCGCGAGGCGCTCACGGGCGCTGTCCTCACCGCAGGTGCTGAACGAGGCAGTGGGCGCGCTCATGTACCACACCATCACGCTGACGCGGGAGGACCTGGAGAAGTTCAAGGCCCTCCGGATCATCGTGCGGATCGGCAGCGGCTTTGACAACATCGACATCAAGTCGGCTGGGGACTTAGGTAGGACGGGCCTTTCCCCCATCCGGGGGTCCTCGGTGTGGCCTCCCCCGTTCTGGGCTGTGCCCTGCAGGCGTCCGGCTGCCGGCAACCTGCGAGCTGGCGTCATGGGGCCCATGCGGTCGGCCTGGCACGCACAGGCCCCAGCGCTCCCCTTGGCCTCTGGCGCCTCTGCCGTCTGGGAGCAGCTGGCACCCGGCCTCAGCTTCCTTCCCACGCTCCCTGGGCTGGCGCCAGTGTCCTTGGGTTTCCCACATCCCCGTCCCGGAGACGGGAAAGGCAGTACGTGTCGATAGGATGTGCGTGTGTGCGTGAGTGTGTGTGTGTGTGTGTGTGTGTACACCTGTGACTACACACACACACACACACGCATGACACAGCGAAGTGGGTTTAACGTGGACGGCACCGTGCTGCACAGCCAGGGAGGCACAGTCACACCACACAGACCTGAGGCTGAGCTGGCACCGGTGTGTGGTGTTGGGGAGCCTCACAGGCCCTGGGGTCACTGCTGACCTGTCCTAGGCAGTGTCTCCGGGAGGCAGGCGCCTGCGGGTGGGCTGTGCCCTGGACACTTTCCTGTCCCTGCGCCGTCGGCCTAGGCCTCATCATCTCACGGCTGAGCTGCGTTGGCCCTGCTGTCACCCGCAGGCCGGCTGCCCCTTCCCACCCGGCCTCCCTGCACCCCTCCTGCGCTTCCCAGGGGGCGGGGGCGGTCCTTCCTTGGTCCTCGTGCAGTGTTTGTGTGCCCGGCCCCATTCAGCCACCGGGGCCTCCTCGTCAGGGAGACAAGGGGTGCATGGGGGAGGGGGAAGGGCCAGGGGGAAGGGAAGGGGATGGGAAGGGGCTGGAGCCACTGGGCAGACCCTGGAGCAGCGTCAGCTCACAGTGGGGCCCACCGGCGTGGGCGAGGGCCCCCTGGAGAGAAGCGGGGGCCAGGCTGGCGTGGGGGAGCTGGAGGCAGCTCCCGTCCCAGGTCACTCTGCTGCTAAGGGCCCGTCAGGCTGAGGTTGGGGACATGGGGCACAGGGTTCTGGGGATGGCCCTGGCGGGGGCGAGAGGATGGGGCCCATCCTCTAAGACGAAGCTCCGGGAAGACGGGACCGAGGCCTGGGTGTGTGGCTGTGGGCTGGTTCCAGATTCTTCCCTGACCTTGACCCCTGCCCGGAAGGTGGAGGAGCAGGGGCCCAGCCAGGCCAGGTGTCCCGTGTCCATCTCCTCCCTCTCCCCCGTGGTGTGTGTCTGTGGCCGCTCGTGCGTGAAGCCCGGACGGCCGTGGTGACCACCCAGCATGTCTTGTGTCCCCCAGGCATCGCTGTCTGCAATGTGCCAGCAGCGTCCGTGGAGGAGACGGCCGACTCCACCATGTGCCACATCCTCAACCTGTACCGCAGGACCACCTGGCTGCACCAGGCGCTGCGGGAAGGCACTCGCGTCCAGAGCGTCGAGCAGATCCGGGAAGTGGCCTCTGGAGCCGCCAGGATCCGTGGGGAGACCTTGGGCATCATCGGACTAGGTGAGTCGCCTCTGCCCTCCTCCTCTGCGTGGGCTCCGCGGACAACGAGGCCCCCACCCAGAGACGGTGAGGGGAGGCTGGGCGGGCCTCTGTGCCCAGGAACACCAGCCACGGGCCCAGGTAGACATCGCTCGGGTGCCCCGTCACGCACGCCGGTGCTCCCCGGCTGCCCTCCCTGCCGATGGTGACGCTGAGGGGGTGTGGCCCGCGGGCGGGCCAGGTGGCCCTGAGGTCCCTTTGCCACTCTGCCCGCCAGGGCTTGTCCCCAGCAGCGGCCACGCAGTCCTTCATTCGCCCGCGGCTCACGCAGTGGCCCGTCCTGGGGTGCGTGGTGTCTGGCCCAGCACACACGGGGCAGGCCAGACCCACAGCCGCACCCCGTGCACTGCCCCCTCGTGCCCACTGAGCGCCCATCTGTGCCCTGTGGGCTGCCTCCGGGCCCTGCCCCTTTTCTGAAGCCCGTGCCTGCGGGGCCGTGTGGGGGGGTCCCCGTGGCGACTGACTTGGTGGCCCCACGCTCAGTATCGGGGGACAGCAGCCTTGGAGCCCAGGGGCCCTGCTCTCGCGCTGAGCGCAGGCACTGCGGCAGGGGCCCTGGCCGAGGTGACGCCCGTCTCCCCCCAGGTCGCGTCGGGCAGGCGGTGGCGCTGAGGGCCAAGGCCTTTGGCTTCAACGTGCTCTTCTATGACCCCTACCTGCCGGACGGCACCGAGCGGGCCCTGGGGCTGCAGAGGGTGAGCACCCTGCAGGACCTGCTCTTCCACAGCGACTGCGTGAGCCTGCACTGCGGCCTCAACGAGCACAACCACCACCTGGTCAACGACTTCACCGTCAAGCAGGTGGGTGGGGCGGGGTCAGGCGGGGCCAGAGGTCAGGTGGGGCCAAAGGTCAGGGCCAGAGGTCAGACGGGGGCCAGGGTAGGGCTAGGCGGTGGGCCCACTCTGCCAGCAGGAGGCATGCCCAGTGAACGGCTGAGGGCCCCTGCTAGCTGCCCCCCGGTCCCGGGCCAGCGCCCTCCGCTCCTGGTCCCGCTGGGAAGCCGGCTGCACAGGCTGCTCTGGGCTCCCCCAGAGCCCCTGAAAGGCCGTGGCCCGTGGCAGACGGGAAGCCGCTGAGCTCGTGGCGCCACGTTCCCGGCAGACGGGTGGACACGGGCACCAGAGGGTCTTGGGCCGCCCGAGGGGCGAGGCTCACATCACAGCAGAGGTGTTGGCACTGGCACCCCACACGCTCACCCAGTGCGTCCCGCAGAGCGGGAACCGGGGCTGCTCCCCCAGTGGGACGGGGGCACACAGATGAGCCAGCGGCCCGCCTGGGGCAGTGAGGACCACGAGGCACGGCCCCAGGCCTTTGCCGCTGGGCCCGCCAGCCTGGAGGCCTGCTGGGAAGTGCCCACGCGCCCTCTGTCAGCAGCAGGCATGAGGCGGTCCGGGCTGACTCGCTCCGGGCGCTGCTGGGTGTCTTCCAGATGCGACAAGGGGCCTTCCTGGTGAACACAGCCCGGGGGGGGCTGGTGGACGAGAAGGCGCTGGCCCAGGCCCTGAAGGAGGGGCGGATCCGTGGCGCAGCCCTGGACGTGCACGAGTCGGAGCCCTTCAGGTGACTCCCCCCAGGCACTCCCAGGCTCAGGCCCCTCACCAGCTGCATCAGCACCCATGACATGAGGCCCCGGGCCCATGGGCACCTATAGGCCGCAGCCTCCAGCAGCCAACCCTCCACAGGCAGAGGCATAATGAGGCTCGTGCCCGGCCCATGACCCCCCAGGTCTCAGGGCCCTGTACCTGCTGGAAGGGGGACGGGCTCGGACCTGCACTTCCTACGGATGCCCAGGGTGCGGTGTTGATGGTTGCCCAGGTGGCGAGGTGGCAATGTTCAGAGGCCCCACAGCCGAGGCCAGTCTGGGTGGGTGGTACCAGAAGGGCCTGGGGTCTGAGAGCCAGACGCTCCCGGGACCAGTGTTCCTCCAGGGGAGCCCCTCCCCCCGCTGTCAGGAGCCCGTGGACGGGCAGGCGTGAGCGCCTTGAGGAAGGACCCTGGGTCTGGTGGCGGGGGGCGGGGCACCTGGGCTGTGGCTCTGACCTGCGCTGTGCTGTCCTAGCTTCAGCCAGGGCCCCCTGAAGGATGCCCCCAACCTGATCTGCACCCCCCACGCGGCCTGGTACAGTGAGCAGGCGTCCATCGAGATGCGCGAGGAGGCGGCCCGGGAGATCCGAAGAGCCATCACAGGTGGGCTGGGCGGGGTCCCTCCGGGGCGAGCACCACAGGTGACGGGAGGGGCACCCGCCTCTCACCCAGTCAGCCAAGTCATCCTGTGCTGGCCCTGAGTGGGGAGCAAGAGGGACCCACCCTGGGGACGTCAGGGCCGAGGCTGGGAGGCCAGCCTGGTCTTCCCTCTGGTCGAGCACGCGCAGCCCAGGCCTCTCCCGCGCCTCCCTTTGACCCTCCCTCGCCATCACCCCTGGGGTTCAGCTGAGGGGTCACGCGTTGCCAGCCTCGTAAGTCAGAGGACACGTGTCAGGCTGGGCTGGGCCTGAGCTGCTCTCCGAAAGCCCCAGGCCTAGCGAACGGGGTGGGGGTGACTGCCAGACGGACGGGCCACCATGCTGAGGGGAGACGGGAGGCAGGGAGGCATGGTTGGGGGACCCGTGTTCTCCACCGGGCTGCCTCTCCTGGGGCCCCCAGGGGCGGCTGTGTAACGGACGCTGTCCTTCCTGTGCCCCTCCGCCCAGGCCGGGTCCCCGACAGCCTGAAGAACTGCGTCAATAAGGACCACCTGGCCGCCGCAGCCCCCTGGGCCAGCATGGACCCCGCCGTCGTGCACCCCGAGCTCAACGGGGCCGCCTACAGGTGAGCGGGCGGGTAGGTGGGGGGGGGGGTCAGTGGTCAGAGACACAGGTCTCAGGGGGAGGGGCTCAACCCGGGCTCTGGGCCTGGATGTCTGTCCTCCCAGGGCCCAGTGGACACACAGGTCAGGAGTTGGAGCCTGAGTAGGGTGGCCTTCAGGCGGGTGGAACCAGGACCATGTGGGTGGAGGCCATGCTGGGAGCAGGTCCGGGGAGGCGGAGGGGGAATCAGGATTTGGGGAGGTGGAGGGGGGTCAGGGTTCGGGGATGCACAGGGGCCAGGGCGGGGTCCTCCCGGCAGACAGCATGGGGCGCGCCGCTGCTCTGCCACGGGCTCATGGTGGCCCCCTCCCCTCCTTTCCCAGCAGGTACCCCCCGGGCGTGGTGGGTGTGGCTCCCAGCGGCATCCCGGCTGCCGTGGAAGGCATTGTCCCCAGCGCCATGTCCCTGTCCCACGGCCTGCCCCCCGTGTCCCACCCGCCCCACGCCCCTTCTCCCGGCCAAACCGTCAAGCCCGAGGCGGATAGAGACCATTCGAGCGACCAGTTGTAGCGGGCGGAGCGCTGCAGCCTCGGTGCCGGTGCCGGTGCCGGCCTCGGACAGGCGCCGGCGGGAGGCGCCCGCCATGCGGTGGCACTCCAGAGACTGTCCGGCGCCCGGCCGCGGGGGTGGGCCGCCTCCCGCGCCAACTAGCCCCGTCCCGAAGGCCGTGCTGCCCCGTGTTTTGCGTCCTCGTTAAGCAAAAGAAGTTAGTAGTTAATTCTATCATGAATGTCCTTGTCTGTGTGCAGCCTTTAGAACATCACCAAGGATTTGTTTGCTTAGCTGTCACCACCAGACCGAGGGCGTCAGCAGCCCTCGGTCGCTCCTTCTCTGCGGAACGTGCCGTGCGAGGCAGTTGGCAAACTTCTCAGGACTATGAATCCTTCCCGTTTTTCTTTCTATGCCACACAGTGCATTGTTTTTCTATCCGCTTGTCTTATTTTTAGAATAATTTAGAGAAACAAAACCAAGGCTGTTTTCCTAATTTTGGCATGAACCCCCGTTCCAAATGAAGACGGCACCGCGAAACGGCGGGAGAGGCGGGCGCACGCGTGCCCGTCCCTCGGCGCTGCCCCCGGGGTGCGGGCGCCGTGTCTGGCCTTTGCGGTGCCGTCCTGCTGATGTGGTAGGCTAGCAGTATTTTGGTTAAAATCATGTTCGTGACTGTAACCATTTGTATGAATTATTTTAAAGAAATAAAAATCCCAGAAAGAGCCGGCACGCCCAGCTTCTCTTTCCGTGGCTTTGTCTCAGGACCCCGGGGGTCTCAGTGCTGGCTCGGGGCCGAGATCCCCTCCCTCCTGGGAGGGAGCCTCCTACTGGGCACTGCTGCGGAGGGGGCTGCCAGCGGGCAGGGGGGCGGGGCTCCAGCTGGCCTGGGGGCTCACTGCTCTCACAGCGGCCCGTCCTAGAGCAGCTCGAGTGAGTCCGTTGCGTCTCCCGCTGACACCGCCGAAGCCCCCTGGCACCGAGCAGAGCCTGTGCGTGTGGGAGCACCCTGACCCTCAGCTCCCCCTGCACCCCATAGCTTCAGGATGCCCGGAGCCCTGCATGGCCCTGCACCCCACTCCGTCCCTGACCTCTGCCCTCCTGTGCGCCCATGTGGCCTGGATTTGTGGCCGTGCTCCCCATCCACCAACCACACGGGCCGCGTCGGCCTGCGCCATCCCAGCCACCACCCGCTGCTCGAGATGCAGGGGCACAAGTCGGGGGGTGGGGGGGAGACACACCTTTCGCAGGTGACAGGAGCTCCCTGGGCAGAGGGCGACTCCTGGTGGGCACATGTTGGGCTGAGGTGGCCGAGAGCCTGGCCACCCGCCTCGGGGCCCTGCATCCCCAAGGACAGAGCATGAACCTGGTGCTGGAGTGAAGGGGCGGCTCCCGGGCCTGGCACAGATCGGGGTGGGAAGGGGGTGCGGCCAGGAGGTGGCCAGTGTACCAGCAGACCGCAGGCCTAGTCCCAGGCCTGGCCCGGCCCCCGCCTCCATCAGGCTGCCTCTGGGCATTGGAGGAACTCGGCAGCCCCCGCCCCCAGCTCTCTCCCCTCAGGTTGGGTGCTGCTCTGGGGTTGAAGGCCATGGGGACACTGAGAACAGGTTGGCCCTGGACAGGAAGCTGGGGACAGTTGTGAGCAGGGGACAGGACAGCAAGGCAGCTCTCTCGCATAACAGCCCTGACCCAGCCCGGCCCTGCTCCCTGCCGTCAGGCCCAAGAAGAGGCTCAGAGGAGGCGGGTCCGCGTGCACGGGTGCTGCTGCTCCCGGCCAGCCCAGGGGACGTGTCGAGCCGTCTTCCAGCACAAACAACACAGGGAGAGCTGAGGCAGGCCAGCGGCGAGCTCTGAGCATTTCCGCCCGGGGGCCAGGCCTGCGTGAAGAGAGCCATCTGGTGTGCTGGGCCGGCGCCCACCCCGGAGTGTGACCTCGGGCCCCATGACCAGCACTGCCCCCCGGCCGCCCCGCAGCCTCGCCCCGGCACCCGGCCTTCGGGCCAGCTTGGGTCCTGGGCACCGAGCCTGGGTCCCGGGCACCGAGCCTGGTCACCTGGCCAGGGGCCCTGACAGGAAGGCATCAGCCCAGCAGCATCCCCAACCCTCAGACCTGGGGCTCCGAGGCCAGAGCAGTAGTCCAGCTCTGCCACTGGACCCCAATCTCCCACCTGAACGCCCGCCGCCTGCTGCCCGCCGCCATCCTCTGCAGACCAGCGGTGCCCCTGCCGGCGTTCCAGACCAGCACCAGGAGGCCCACAAGGCCAGGGCGCCATCTCAGCCTCACCCACAGCAGCTGCACCCCAGCAGCCTGCGTCTCCTGTTTATGAGCACGATGCATAAATCACCGCTTCTCCCCCACAAGGGCCCAGACTTGGTTATTTTTTTGTTGTTAATCCTCCTCCAAGGGTATTTTTTTCCGTTGGTTTTTCAGAGAGAGAGGGAGGTGGGGGGTAGGCAGCTAAGAGAGAGAGAGAGAGAGAGACAGACAGCAACTGGCTGCCTCTGGCACGCACCCCGACCAGGGCCGAGGAGCCAACCTGAAACGGGTGCTTTTCCTGGAAATGGAACCGAGGCCCTCGGTGCCCGGCCCTCGCCAGCTCCTGAGCCACCTCCGTGCTTCCTCACTCGAGATCCTGCAGGAGCTGCTGTGGCCGCCTCGTGCCTCGCCTGCCCATCCTGCTTTCACGAAGGGCCACTCAGCCTGGGGCTTGTCCGTGGGCCAAACTGGGGGCGCGGTCCCCACAGGGAGGGCAGGGATTCCCACCAGCAGCTGGGAGAGCGTGACTCACTTCCGTGCGGGGGTGGGGATGCCCCCCTCCCCCCCGGGCCAGCTCTGTGCTGTGTCCCAGGCCCAGGGAGCCCGCACTGCCCGTGGCGGCCGGGGGGGCCCAGGAGCTCCCTGTCCTACCTATCTTCTGTTTGGGAATGATGGCCGACTTCCCTTCTGGTTTTAAGGCTCCGTGTCAGACACTTCACCTCTAACGTGAGCTGTAAATGCAGCCTCTTCGTGTGCGGCTTACCGCGTTGTTTGCTCACACGCTTACTCTCCCTCTCTGCCCCTGGATGGCCAGCCCTGGACGGCAGGGGCTGGCCACTGTCCAAACACCATGTCCCCTCTCCCAGGAGCCTGCTCCAAGTTCCTCGTCCCCACGCACCCTGCAGCCCCGCCTACCCAGATCCAGGGCCCAGCCTCAGTGGGGGCCCTGCCTTGCCCAGCGCCTCTGAACACCCAGAGTCTGGGGGGGGTGGAGGCTAGGACAAAGCCCCAATGGGAAGGCAGGCTCCCTCCTCGCTGTGAAGGGCCAGGGGGTTCTGGTCCAGGCAGCTAACGTCTGATGGTTTCATTGGGCCCAGAAGCTAAAACCCCCGAGGAAAACCACTCAGCCGCAGGTTGGAGTTGGTCAGGGCTGTGTGGGGCTCATGCCCCTACGTGGAGGCCAGGCATAGGGCAGGTGGCTCCTCTCTGTTCTTGAGGGTCAAGGGCGTTGTTCTCAGCTAAATTCCACATCACCGGGGCACTGGCCACTCACGCTCACCTGCTCTGTCCCTCCTGGTTGTTCCAGAGTCGCCCCCAGGCCCTTGACACTCAGCTCCCGTCCCCACACAGCAGGGAAGGCCCCCCCCTCCCTGGCTGTCTCCGGGGAGGCCCTGCTCCAGGAAGTGGCCTTCCCAGCGCCTCCCCCTCGCCTGCCCCCTGACCTGTACATCTGGCCTGAGCTGGGCCTCTGTCCCCGGGGGCTGCGGTTTGGTGGGGCCAGGCATGGGGAGGAGGGGGCTGGGAGGGCGGGCGGGAGGAGGTCCTGGGGCGGGGCCTGCCAGCGCTCGCTCGGGAAAGGCCTGGGCAGGCTGAGCTGAGGCCAGGGGCAGGCCGCCTCCATCTTGTTGGTGGGAATCAGGGGACTTCCAGTCTCGCGCCCTGCTCCCGCCCTCAGCAGTGGGGTCATGGCCTCCCCTGGCTGTGGCTGTCTGCCCTGGCACAGTGCCCGAGGGCCTGGCCACCAGGACGGGCAGCCCCAGCTCAGGGCCGGGGGCCAGCTTTCTAGGGGAAGTACTGTCTCAGCGGGTGGCAGGCCCTGCGAACGGCAGGGGAACCAGCCCCGGGCGCATCCAGGCCGGCGATGACCGTGATGGGCGGGAGCAGCCGCTCTCGGCTCCCTGGGTCACAGAGAGGGTGCAGGGTGGACGTAGGGGTGCTCAGCTGGCCTAGTGGGGCCAGTTGGACCGGGTTGCACCCTCATCTGCTGATCCCTCCCTCCACCAGTGGCTGCAGACCCCGCTCACCCCCATACCCACGGCTGGGTTTGACCTCTGTGCTCCTAGTGGGGTGCTTAAATCACAGCCTCTCAGGGGCTACCAGCAGGACCAGGCCTGCTCCCCCTCAAGGAGCCCCACAACCCTCCCCCGGAGGTGGGTCCAGTGCTGAGCCTGGGGAGTCTCCTACGTGGAGGTACCCAAGTGCCTGCTGGGCACTGCTGAGTCTGGGCACGGGGACGCCCCTCCCCCATCAGGTGGCCAGGGCCCCTGTCCCACTGAGCCCGCTGCCCACTGAGCAGGCCCGCCCCCACGGCCTGTCACCCACCCCTTTCTCTCCACAATGGCCCAACCCTCCCAGCTCTCATCAGCTGGTCTCTGCCCCCAGGACAGAGTCCCCATGGGAGGGTGAGAAGGTTGTGTGGTCACCACTGTGGTCACTCTGGTGGCAAGAGTGAATGGACAGAGTGTCCAGCAGTGAGGGAGGAGGGAGGAGAGTGGCCGTGTGACCCGGTGGCCTGGAGACCTTGGCTGTTGCAGGGGCAGCTCCTGTGGGGCCTGGTTGGGGTACGCGCACTGGGGCATCTGCAGCCCAGGGGTGGGGGGAGGAAAACCCACAGGAGGAGCCAGCACACCCACAATGAGAACCACATGCTGGGCTGGCCATTCCCCAAGCCCAAGCTGGTCGGTAGGACACGGCTCCCTTCCCCACTCTTGCTCCAGCCCCTTCCCAGCTGGGCTGGGGGGCTGGCGGGAGGCAAGGTCAGGGCAGGTCCCCATGTCCACTTGGTGTCCCCAAGGAAGAGGTTGCTTTCTGCTGCCCCGTCCCTGGAGCCCCCAGGGCCCCAATCCCTATTGGGTGCTGAGCGCTGAGCCTTTCCACCCAGTTAAAAGTCTGTCCAGCTTCAGAGGGGGCTTCCCAGGCCCAGCCACTGGGTGGGAGCCTTGCACGGGTGCCTGGGCAGTGGCGGCAGCCCAGGTGTTCATGGGTGGGGCATCCCGGTGAGCGAGGACAGGTGTGTGGGGAGGGGCCTGGTGCATCCCGCCCGATCAGCAACAGATGACGCCTGCCCCCTGCAGCCACTGACCCTGAGGTGTGGACCCTGAGGGGCCACGGGTGACGCACTGGGCGGCATGGCCAGTGAGGTGAGCCCAGCAGGCTCCATGGGGTCTGGGGACAGTGGGTGCTGGGCTGAGGCTTGGCCCCACCCAGGGACATTCAACCTCCTGTCTGTGGCCCTAAATTCTCATGCCCATCAGCCCCACGTCACCCCCTGTCAGCACCGTGCTCTCAGCCACACAGGCACCACCAGGTCCATGAAGACATGGACATGAGGGCGGGGTCCCGGTGTTCGCCCCTGCAGCTGCTGCGAAGGGGGCCTGGCCCGGAGGCCCTCCCAGGGCGATGCCAGCACGGCCTTCTGTGCCGGGGCCCAGGCCCCCACACATCTGGCCCATGTGCACCAGCCGGGATGGGGCACAGGGGAAGGACGGGCTCAGCTGGCCAGGAGCCAGACACCGTCCGGGACACCCCTCCTCCGCCCGTCACCTCGATCTGCCCTGGGAAGGCTCCCCAACACTGAGGGCGTCCTAGGAGAATGCGGAGGCAGCTGCGCCCAGTGGGTGCTCGCAGCGAAGAGATGAGAAAGGGAAGGCACTGTGCACAGGAGTGGAATGCACACTCGTGTCCAGGTGTATGTGGACGCCCGGACGGCCACCGAGGAGGGCAGCTCTGAGTCTAAGATGCCCGCTCGGCCTCTCCCAGGTGCCCGCTCGGCCTGAGGGCGTTTACGCGCCACCCACCGGTCGCCAGCACCAATCTCTCCATCGTTCCACTAAGAGGCTACGATCGGAACAAGCAAAGGCAGCCAAGCAGTCTGGAGCAGAAGCCGGCGAGGGGGCCACGGACCGATGTCAGCATGTCTCCGTGGTGGGGTGGGGCAGGAGTGTGGATGGGCGGGCCGCTGTCCCCCCAGAGCGAGGAGAGCTCAGTGCACCAGCAGCAGAGCTGGGAGAGGGGCCTGTGTGGGTTACACGGTGCCGGCCACCCTCAGGGGCCCACCCTGCAGCATGTCCCCCGGCGGGTGGAGGTCACAGCACCACTCCTGGCCCAGGAAGAGCAGAAGGCGTGCCTGTCACCTGCAGGGTGAGGCGGGTAAACACCCTTCGAACACAACCACGGAGTACACCGGGGGAGACCCCAAACGGACATTTCTCCAGAGGACACGCGGCCACAGACACAGGGAAGGATGCTCGGCCACAGACACAGGGAAGGATGCTCCACGCCGCTGGTCACCAGCAGAGGCCAAGAGAACGAGTCAGCACCCCCTACCCAGTGGGAGGGCCAGAGCCAGAGCCAGACCACGGGCCAGTGCAGATGTGGGAGGACGGGCCCCCTCGCTCGGCTGCTGGGGCGCGTGGGGCAGACCTCACCAGGCACAGCAGTCAAGCACCACGGGCTCAGCCTGGGCTGGCGCAGAAGGAAACCAAAGCCAGGAGCTGGGCAGGGATCCTGCCATGAGCTGGACGGGAAGGCTCCTGGGGACTGGGCCCGGCCATGCAGGGTGGTCTGAACCATCCAGAATGTTCCGGCCTGGATCCCGGGACTGGTGGGGTCCAGCAGAGAGCCGGAATGCTTCCGGCCAGAGGCCTAGAGGGCGGTCCATCCACCTGGATCTGGGTGCCCAAGACTGCGCAGCAGGGGTGTCGGCCTCTGACCTGGGGCCGAGGGCCCTCATACCGTCACTCACACCTCTCTCCCTCCGCCGGCTGGTGATGCCCATGCGGGAGAGATGTGCTCCCCCACCTCCTCCTGCTTCGCTGCCGTGTGTCTGCCCACAGGTCTGCCCTCTGCGGCGGGTCCAGGGCGGGGTTGGGGGGGTGACTTGAGGGTGTCCACACCTGGCCTGCTGTGAGCCCCGAGACTGCCTTCTGGCACACAGGGGCAGCCAGGTCCAGGAGCCCTGATGGGGAACAGCTGTCAGCGGCAGGCAGGCAGGCAGGCGGCCAGCGGAAACCACGTTCCCCGGGCAGTGAGCTCACGGGGACCCGTTCCCGGCAGACCAAATAGGTCATGCGGGCTGGGCGCCGCCAGCTCCTCACCCAGCTCCCAGCGCCCCTGCCTCTGCCCAGGCCCCTGGCTGTTCCTGAAGGACCTCCTTGCCACCATCTCCCCCAGTTTCTCATTCAGGGGCCTCTGACCGGTTCGGGCCTCTATCCCAGGGCGCTGGACGAGTCGCCCTCCACGTCAACAGGGCACAAGTTGGACCTGCAAATAGTACTGACACAGGCTGAGCCGACTCAGCTCGCCAGACGCCACTACTGACATGTCACTCACCCACCCACACAGCCGCTCCATTTGACAAACGGAGGCACAGGGAGGCGCCGTCAGCACTGAGGCCCCACAGCCGGCCACGGGCAGAGTCGGGATTTGGGCAGGTCCTGGCCCTCTTCTGTTTAGTTTTAATTAAAAAGAATTATGGGATAGAGAGTACATGGGAGAGAAACATCAACTTTGTGCATTGATTGACTGTTGTTTTTTTTTTAAAAGAGCTGGCTTTTATTTATTTATTTTTGCATCTTCCTCCTCTTCTTTTTTTAATGTACCTTTATTCTGGAGACAGGAAGGGAGAGGGAGAGGGAGAGGGAGAGAAAGATTGATGAGAGAGAATCATTGATTGGCTGCTTCAAGCCCGCCCCCCTCCCAGGTATCAAGCCTGCAACCTGGGCATGTGCCCTGACTGGGAATCGGCACTCAACCACCGAGCAACACCGGCTGGGCAACTGATTGGTTCCTGTATGTGCCCTGACAGGGGATTGAGTCCACAACTTTAGGGTGACGCTCTGGTGGACTGGCCAGGGCCCCCCTCTCCTCCCCTTTCAGGTACCAGGCACTGTTCCTCCACAGCAGTTTGAAGGTGGCTGTGTCCAATCTGAAGAGTTGGGATTCTGCCCTGGCCGGTCTGGCTCAGGGGACAGAGTGTCGGCCTGAGCTCTGAAGGGTCCCGGTTTTGATGCCGGACAAGGGCACATGCCTGGGTTGCAGGGTCAATCCCCAGTAGGGGGCATGCAGGAGGCAGCTGGTCAATGATCCTCTCTCATCATTGATGTTTCTACTTCCGTCTCCTTCTCCCTTCCTCTCTGAAATCAATAAAAAAATATTAAAGAAGAAGAAGAAGAACAACAGTGCGGATTCTAACAGGAAGTGCCGGCACCCATGACCCTGGGAGCGGGCGGAGCCTTCACATCGGCCAGGACTTCCTGTTTGCTTCTCCCCGTGTCCATTCTACATCTTGTCTGCCCGAGGTTTTACAGTTTTTGCCGGTGAAAAGGTTGCCTGGTCCCTCCTGAGCCTGACAGCCAGGCCGCAGCCGGGGAGCGACCAGCTGGCCTCTCAGATGTCAGACAGCACCCATGTCCTGGCCCCCATGGCCTGCGCTCAGGCCAGGCCGAGGAGGCCTTCACTCACAGAAGCCGGTCCACACCTCGGAGCCGAGAAACCCCACCATCAGGAAGTGGCAAAGTGGGGTTATTGCACTTGAGATCTCTGTTTGCCAGCAGCCCCTGAGAGAACAGAGGCAGCAGAGGTTGTCTGCATCGCACGCCCCTCCCTCTGGAACCCCACCCCACGGAGCTTGGTTCCTGGTCCTTGGACCGGCTCTCATTCCACAGGGATGGCCTGGGGGCCGGTGGGTGCCCTGCCAGGGCCCGGCGAGAGGACACAGAAACCAAGGGGTGCGCAGGCCTCCCCAGCACACGTTCCCATCGGCATTGGGGTCAGGGGGGTGGAGGGTGCAGGGGCTCCGGCACAGCCAGCCCCCTTCCTCCGGGGCCCCCTGCCCCGACGGCCCCCCTTCCAGTTACTTCCTGGGCTCTGATAGGGCAACAGAGACTCAGGGGCGCTGGGGCCCCTCCTCCTCCTCAGCGTAGGCCCGAGGGTTCACACAGGCCCTTCTAGGCCCCTTGCTCATCCTGTGTGTCCCCGCCCTCTGGGGGCTTCGGCGTCTCCCTCTGCAGGCTATGGATGGGATGGGCTCACCAGATGGCTCTGGGCTCCGCCAGCCCCCACACGCCTCAGAGGAGAGATGAGGTTCCCCACCCTGCCCCCCGCATGACCCACAGGCAGCCAGGCAGCTCTGAGTCAGCCCGCGGCCTTGGCAGCCCTCACCCGTCGGCAGGGCTGACACTGGATCCTGGGAAGGGACCCGGGACTGGGGACGTCTGCTGGAGCTTTCTCAGTCTCTTCTTCCCATTGGACTTGCTTCCTACTCTTCCCACAATGCCGTGCTCTAGTGACCACCAGGGCACGGGCTGAGATTCCCCAGGAAAAACGTCTTGCAAAGGACACGTGGCAGCCAGAAGGCTGGCTTCAGTAAGAGTGAGCAGAGGGGCACGCGGAAGAGGGGGGGCAGGCTGGCAGAGGGAGCCGCAATCAACCAGCACTCCCACCGCCAGTGAACCCCCGGCAGGGCTCTGCTGTCCCCGGCCCAGCAGGGCCCCGCACCCCAGGAGGGCCAGGGGGAGGCCTGCCCTCCTGCACGGGACCCCCCTGAGCCTGGGCAGCTGCGTGCACAGGTGCTGGCGGCCCCACAGCCTCGCCGTGGCGGTGGGCCGGCCTGGCTCCGGCCTCCCGTGGCCTGCTTGAGCCGCTCGGTGGAAATGTGGGTCAGCATTCGCTCACCCGGCCCCAGGCCAGGGCCGGGGGAGGAAGCACACCCAGCTGGGGCTATCTGGGGGCCCAGCCCCACCCCGGCAGCGACCCTGACCCCACCTCCTGATGGTGGGCCAGAGGGAGGGCGCTGGCACACGAGGCTCCCCCAAGTCCGAGGCGCCGCCCGGGTCTCTCAGGCACCCGCCCTGCTGTGACTCCATCGCATCGAGGTCGGCTGGCTCGGCACCCCGGTCTGCTTCGCCCACAAGCCTCACCCAGTTGGGCTGACCTGGAGGGCCCTCGCCCCCAGCACCCGCGCCTGGTGTCTTCATCCCTCCAGGATCTGCACTCCGGGTGCCTGAGCACCCCGCGGCCCCAGAGCTCCAGGGGCGCCACTCTCAAAGGGCCAGGTGTCCTGGCGTGGCCCCTGCTGCAGGTCACGGAGAGCAGAGCCTGGGTGTGGAGCTGGCGCCCTGTGCCGCGTGCCCACGGCCTCCTTCTAGGAACTCCCAAGGCTGTCTCATAGCAGAGGAAGGAGGGGAGGCCTGCTCACGAGGATTTAAAGCGGCGGTCGCCAATTTAAATCAGCTGGCCACCGCGGATTTAAAGGAAGGATCCGCTCTCCCACAACCACCCAGAAGTGAGAGGGAAGGGCCAGGGAGCCCCAGCATGTCTCATCTGGGGGTGAAGTGGGGGACGGGCAGGGCTGCGGAGCCCACCTCGGGGTCCTGGAGGCCTGTGCTGGGACCAAAGTCGGGGGGGTGCCTGGTAACCAGGCAACCCTGGTGTCTTCTGCGCAGGGCCAGGGGCTGGCCTGGGCACAGTGGGTAGGGCTCCCTCAGGCAGATCACACAGCCTGGCCTCCCACAGTTCCATTGCCAAGACACTTCTTATTTAAAAGAACACACCCTTGCTTCTGAAATCGTTTTAGACATTCAGAAAAGCTACAAAAACGGTCCTGTACCCACACCCTCCGCCAAGCTTCCTCTCACGCCGGGCTTTATCTCCACACAGCGTTGACACTGATGCAACCAGATGCAGACCTCGTCCATCCTCCAGCAGCCTTCCCTCTCGTGACCACCCCACACTGCATGGCAACCCTGTCTCCTGAGGACCCTGTCCTGGAGGTTTGAGGGGTGCTGCTCAGTTCCGTGTCTGGGTCTGCCTGCCAACCCTCTGCCTGGAGTGAGGCTGGTTAGGCAGGAATTTGAAGGGAGGAAGGAATGTCTGTCCTTCTTTCTCCAGGGGTCAGGTCAGGGGCCGTGCCCATTGCCGACATGTTTTTTTATTTTTTACTAGAGCTCCAGTGCATGAAATTCGTGCACAGTTAGGGTCTCTATGCCTGGCCATCGATCAGGGCAGATCAGGGCCAATCAGGGCTAATCAGAGCCTTCCTTCCAGCTGCCGGCCCCCTGGTAGTCAGCACACGTCATAGCAAGCTGTCAAACTCCCAGTCGAACTCCTGAGAAAACACTGCATATTAGCCTTTTATATAGAGAGATCTTATATTTATTGATTTCAAAGCGGAAGGGAGAGGGTGAGATAGATAGAAACACCAACATGAGAGAGAATCATGGATCAGCTGCCTCCTGCACGTCCTCCACTGGAGATCGAGCCCGCAACCTAGGCATGTGCCCCTGACCAGAATCGAACCCAGGACCCTTCAGTCCGCAGGCCGACGATCTATCCATTAAGCCATACCGGCCAGGGCTGTTGCATGTTAATCGCTGTGTGAAGCCTGCTGATGAGTCCTCAGGGTCGGCCCCCTGGGACTAGCTGGCTGGGGCAACACGCCCCACCCCACTGGCACAGGTCCGGTGGGTACAGATCTGACATGTGGGTGAGAGCGTGGCTCTGGTCACCATGTGCAATGAGCGAGGCCAGCTCCTCGTCCTCTGCAGGGCGGCACGGTCTGCTGTTCTGGACACCACTGAGCACTATGGCTCCGGCTCTGACAAGTGGTGAGGGCCCTGGCTCAGCCAACTAGGGGCTGTGGAGGTGCAGCCGTCCTGGGGGAGCAGTGATGGGCGGCAGATTGGCCGGATCCAGCAGGGCCTGAGGGGCTGCCCGGCACCCCACCGCTGAAGGCAGCACGTTTTACCTGGGCTGTGTGATCTGAGGCTGCCCAGCCCCCAGCGTGCCCATCGCCTTCGGTCCCACACGCCCTCAGCTTCTCCGCTCCAGACCATGAAGCAGCACCTGGAAGGTAACCAGCCTGGTACCCAGCGAGGGCTCAGTGGGGGCTGCCCAGGGAAGCACAGTCTTCTCCTGCGTGCACCCCCACAGAGGCCACAAGCTCTGGGGACAGGAGGCCGGGAGGGTTAGGCTCCTGACTCCCCAGCTGTGCGGCCTCAGGAGCGACTCAGCTTCTCTGGGCCTCCGCTCCTCGCCAGCTGAGAGTGTGGGGTCTGAGAGCACATCTCTGAGCCCGTGGGCCCCGAGGGAGGTTCTGAAAGTGGCGAAACCGTGAGTGCCGGCGAGGGCTCATGGGTGCTGCCGCCATGATCACAGCCCCATGGCCATGCCTGCTCTGCTCTCCTCTCCTCTCCTCTCCTCTCCTCTCCTCTCCTCACCGACCCATGGCCTCCTGGATGCACGGGGCAGCAGGTCAGGGAAAGCTATGCTCCTGCCGACCAAAGAAGCGTGTGATTCAAGGAAGAAACACCACCACCACGGCCTGCAGTTCCCATCCGCAGCCCCAGACAGAGGACGGCGCGGCGACATCCATGGGCCGCTGAGGGAGAAGGACTCTGCCCAGGCAGCCAGCCCAGGAGTCCTGTGAGCACGGGAGAATGACTCATCCCTGCACCCCATGCGAGGGAACACCGGGAGACCAGCGAAGGGGCCATGAGTCAGACAGAGGCTGTGGGGCCGATGCCAGTTGGGGGCGACATGGAGGAAGCAGGACGGCGAGGAGCCGGTGCATATGCACCTCACTCGCCCGTGCACCTGTGAGTGAGGCCGGAAAGTCTACGCTCCAGACCACGCAGGTGCTGCGCACAGGCCGAATGAAGGGAAGGGCCCGGCGCAAGCAGGCATGCTGGCGGGGTGTCCTCACAGCCGGCTCCTGGCCACGGAGACCCAGCAGGCGGTGCAGATCCCGACCGCCACAGCCTCGGAGGGAAAACAGCACGCGCACGAGGCCACGTGTTCTGCGCTTGTCTGGAGACAGTACATTAATCAACATGATCTTATTGGAATCCAACACCAGTTAAAATAAATAACAAAACGGTCACGCACAGACCCTCGGCATTAAGAGTCGGAAACTAAGAGACAGGCGCGTAGGCCGCCCTTAGATATGACGGGACATCCGATCTGAACACGCAGGCTGCCGGGAAAGTCACGGAAAGTAAACACGTCTCGGCAGAGCCGGGGGCTCCGCTGACACGGAGCTGAGCGGCTGGCGGGGAAGAGTCACAGAGGGACGGTGTGCCCGTCTCAGGAGCCCGGAGTGAGGACGGTAATGGAGGGAATCAGGAAGGTAAAGCCAGAGGTTAAGCAGAAAGCAAACAGGTGAAAAGTAGAAACGATCGTGTGCTTGCTGACACAGTGAAGCAGACACCCCGTCCCAGGGCAGGCGGGCTGGGAAACACGGGCTCTGCTGTGGGTGGGATCTGGAGACCCCGGTGCTCAGGAAGGAGAAAGGGCCCGCGGAGGGGAGGGATGGGGGCGTGTTGCAATGCCACCACGTGCAAATCTGAGCAGCTGTTGGACCACCTGGGCAAACAGGTAATTTCCTAGTGGATGTAAATGACTGCAGTGACTTAAAAGAGGGGAAAACCTGAACCAGGGAACAGGAACCTGGGAAGGGGACGGAAGGTGAAAGGATAAAGAAAGGAAAGGTCGGGGACGGGTGCTCACAGCCCCGGAGGCTCTGACCTGAGCTGGGGAGAGATGTCATTCTAGTGTATTTTAACTTCCCCAAGACAAAGAAGACGAGGACTCCGCAATTCATCTCACGAAGCCAGTAAAAGTTAATACACAAACTGATGTGATACAAAGAAGACTACAAATGTCCCTTATAAATGAAGACAGGAAAAAATCAAGTAAGAGATGAGCAGAGAGAACCCCGGAAGAACCGGCAGGCCCGTCCGTTGGGCCTCAGCAGGTCTGCACCGGCTCCGGGGTGCCTCGGGCTCGCACTGACGTCATTTCATGAACAGTTTGCACAGGAAATTCAGAGAACCCGGTCAGTGAGTACGGACGAGAAATGTGGCGAAGGCCAGCAGCCATTATTAATCACGCTAATTCAAACAGGAGAAATCAAAGACTCGGCGGCACACAACAGAGGCCACGCTCAGCCTACACAGGCACACAAAACTGGTCCAAGACCTGCAGGTGCCTGGTGGTGCTGGCCGTTGCCATGGTTACTCAGCATTTTCTTGGAGGGCCTCACAAACCCCGTAGAAGAAAGAAAATCAAATAAGTGACATAAACCGTAAGAAAAACAGATAAGACCATTTGTGCTGATGATGTGATTGCAAACCAAGAGACGTCCCTTGACCCCTCATTTGAAAAACTGAAAGTGGGTAAGGAAGAGTGACACCCGATGACTAGACACGCATGAGGACGCTCCCGCCTCTAGCCACGAGCACCGGAAGTAAGAGCGAGGACGCCTGTCCACAGCAGTGACGGCCAAGGTGCTGGGCCAGCCATCTGACGACGGGTGCGAATGCCAGGGTGCTCCCTGCCCCTGCCCCGCAGGGCCCGCTGCCCCCACAGCCCAGGGACAGTGCCCTCTACCCGCTGCCCCCCTCACTCTGCCTCCCGGGGTTCGGAAACAGCCCCTCCAGCCCGCAGGAGGTGAAGAGCTGGAGGAAGTGGCCACGCCCCGGCTGTGTTCTCTTGGGGAGAAAGCTTTCACGCCGGGAGGAGCTCTGAATCAGGTAAATACGGGCGGCCGTGCAAGCGGGGTCTTCCCAGAAACCACCAGGCAGGTCCGAGTGGCAGCTTTCCGGGAATGCCTCTTGGAACGAGTTCCAGCCCGGCCCTTTCCATCCGGGACAGACAGGCTATTATTGGTTTTCACCACGAAGGCTACCCAGAGCGGGACGGTGGGGTGAGCCTGGGTCAATTCAGCTGCCTCATGGCGGCCGAGGCGGTGGAGAAACTGGAACCCTGAACCTGGTGGGTGGGAATGCACAATGGTCCGATCACTGAGGCTCCCCAGAGAAGAAGTACAACCATTGTATGGCCCAGCAATTCCACTCCTGGGAACTCCCCCAAAGAGCCGAAGCGGGTCAGGCGTGGTTACAAAGATGGGAGCGACCCACGTTGTCGGTGGACGATTGAACAGATAAGCAAACGTGGCCCCTCCGGGCAACGGACTGCTGCTCAGCCTCAGAGAGGAAGGACACGCCGGCACGGCGACACTACGGGTGCATCAGCCTTCAGGTCGTGAAGGGCAAATGCTGTAACGATGCCACTCACACGGGTCCTGGGCAGTGGTCACGCTCATCGAGCAGAATGGTGGGCACCAAGGGCCGGGCTGAGGAGGAAGGGAGTGTTGGGCAGGGACCGTCCAGGTTCCCGCGGTGGAAGGAGGTCTGGGGATGGTGGTGCGGACGGCTGTCCAACAGTGTGACTGATATAAGACCACTGAGCCGGGCACTGAAGACAGACAAACGAGCAAAACCACCTCGCAACGTGGCCTCCTGCTCTTAGCACGGCTCAGCCACTTTCCCTGCTAAAACCCGGAACTGGCAGCCAGCCTCTGGCTGCCCTCCACAGGCGGCTGGTCCTCCGGCAGGTCAGGCCGCCGGCGGCTGTTTGGGTCCAGCCTTGAAGATGCTGGACCTTTGCCCCCATCCACAGCCACGAGCAAGGGGCACAACTCACCTTTGTCTCCTGCGGTTCTGCTTGAAGGTGCAGGACCCGTGGAGACATTGGGCGCTCATGCGACTGAAGCTAAGCCTGTCCTGACCTTTTCTGCCTGTTTTCTCGGACGAAGGACGGGCATTTTTGGAAACCCCCGGGACCTGGGGTTCCCCATGGTCAGGGGGGCTCTGAGAAACCTGAGCCAGAGTGGAGCTGAGCTGGAGGGAGGTGGGCAGACTCCCAAGCAGATGGGCGAGGAGCAGCTGGTGGCTTTGGCAGCTCAGCCAGTCTGTCCAGCCTTAACCGCTCTAGACGCAGCTTACACCTGAGGCAAACCCTCTGCCTACACTCGTCCAGCTCCTGCCCATGGCCAGGCACTCCTCCCAGACCCGAGGGAGGCGCCTGGAAGACTCCTGGGCGTGCCCTGGCCCAGATGGGTGCAGGGAAGGTGTGGACAGGAGGGACGGGGCGGCGGCTGGGAAGCTCAGCCTGCAGGACAGAGCCGCCCTGGGGAAGCTGTGTGCGGTCTGTGGTGTCTGGCCCTGGGTGGATGGATGTCTGCTGAGTGGGTGAGTGAGCAGACAAGCGTGTGCCTGTGTGACGGGCACTTAATCCCCCCCGGAAGCCAGGCACAGGTCTGAGTCTGTGCTGAGAAGCCGGCCGGTCCCCACCCTCACCCCACCCATGTCGGGCTTGTGCCACACCCGGGGAGGGCCTGAAAGAGCCTGGTCAGGCCAGACCGAGAGACCCCTGGGCCAGAAGCCACATGACGGGGTGACCAAGGTCTTCGGGTCCAGCTGGAGGCAGAGCGCCCCGGGGCCTCCTGGGTCTGGGCTCCATGGCAGGGCCCAGCGTGCCTGTGTGCCAGGTCTGTCCTCGGCAGCTCACAATCGGGCTCCTGGAAACCCACAGCCTCTGAGGCCATCGGAGCAGCACAAAACCACCTTCCCATGCGGGAGGGCCTCACAGCTGCCCAACGCCCACCATCCACAGCACCCTGCGGTGAGACGCCTTTGAACACTGCAGACATCCTCTGAGGTTGGGCCTGCAGGGCCACTCTGTACTTACACTCACCTGAGCTACGGCAGGCGCTGGGGTTGGGGTCAGGGGACAGGGATGTCCCCCGTAGCTGTTAAGAGTTACAGGGGAGGGGAGCAGGCAGGGAGTGTGGGGTACAGACAGGAGTGTGTGGTGGGGGGGGTGCACAGTCCTGGCCTACAGCCACACCCTGAGCCTCATTCCTCTGAAACCACCTTGGGGGTGACTGAGCACAGTGACTTACAGGAAGGGGCCCGAAGCACTCACTGAGGCACAGAACCCCTAAAAAGTGTGTTTTCTGTCCCCTCCAGCCCCTCCTCCCGCAGCCTTGGGGAGCAGGGCTTCCATCTACTGAGGTCCCTCTGTGTCCCCACCACCAGACCCAGCAAGTACCCAGCACGTGGTCCTCGGTTTGCAGAGAAGGAGGCTGAGGGTCAGAGCGGTCTGCCGCAGAGTCCAGGACCCACAAAGTAAGCCTCATCTCTACGAGCGGGGCTCCCCCCCGGAGGCCCAGCCCAGACCAAGGGCCACAGGTCACATGCCCCCAGAACTCTCCTACGCCCCTCTCTGAGCACAGCAAATAATGGGGCCCCTTCCCCGGCCCTTGTGTCCTAAGAACCCCCTCAGGCATGATCTTGAAGAGGGGCATTCTACCACCAAAGGCAGGGCCTTCCCGGCCCACCTCCTCCCAGCCCCCCACCCTGGCCTGGGCCGGGCCCTGTCTCCTGGCCTCTGGTCCAGCAGCACGTCCCAGGTGGGGACTGGAGAGTTGAGAGCTCTTCCGATGGGTGTGGGTGGCTGGGGAAGGGCCCCGGATGACGCTGGGCTGCCTCTCGGCCATCCGGGGCCTACTGTCAAGTGGGGTGATCCCTAAGGCCCTCGTGGCCGGTGAACAGGGACGAGAACTGGACGACGCCTGAGCGAATGGTGAGAGCCGACCAGCTATCCCAGGCACACCCTGCCTCTGCCCTCAGACCCCGGATGCTGCTTCTCCAGGAGGACCAGGCACCAGGAGCTGGCGGCTGCCATCTGCTGTCGCTCACGCTCCCTTGAGGGTGCGGGCTTTCCCAGAGTGATGGCAGGTCCGCACAGACCCACTGAGGCTGAGAGAGCGCCGCCTTCTCCGGGGGCCCACAGACGGTGACCGGGACTCACCTGCCCGGCAGACGCAGCAGCCAGACAGGACGGACAGGCCTGAAGGCAGAGCCAGGCCACTGGCTCACAAAGGTTTCCTCGAAAGCCGTAGTGGTTTCAGAGACACCACTGTTTCTGTGCGCATGGGGCAGGTTCCTGGTTATTTTAAGGGAGTGACGTGTCCTGAGCAACTGTCCGTCACCCACACAAGGAGCTCCTTGGGGTGAGGGTCCCGAGTCCCCGTCTGAGCGGCGGGGCCTGCAGCCTCCACGCGGTGCTCACCGCCACATGCCTGAGCCCGTGTTATTGCTCTGACATGCAGGCGACATGGCTTGTTTTGGTCTGCTCCGTTCCTGTTGATCTTTGTCCTCTTTTTTGAATAATGGGACACAGTCTGAAACACAGTATGGACACAGGCGCTTTCTGTTCAGGCCAAAGACCCCCCGGGCTCGTGGGAGCGAGGCCATCCTGCCCTCTCCCCGTTCCCAGGCCTGTGACTCGGTCGTAGGAACGTTCTCCCGACAGTGAGCAGAGACAGACAGGGATCTGACAGCGATGTCCTGCGTGCCACACACCCCTGACCTCTGTCCCTCGAGGGAAGTGGGTCAGGGACCTGGCAGCCCTGAGGGGGGGAGGTTCTCCTCCCTGAGCACGCCCCCCATGGTTCTGACTCCCTGGAGGGGCGCCCGCCCAGCTCTGGGCCGCTGGATGCGAAGGAGGCGGCTGTGTTCTAAGCAAGCAGAGCCCCAGGCCCCTCTCGCAGCCTGGCTCCGGCACCCCCACCACCAGCAGGCTGTGGCGGCGGCTGTAACACGCTGGCTTTGGCACCACCTCCAGGGAGACACTGGGAAGGCCTGTTGGGAAAGCAGAGAGCAGTAGGGAGAGGAGAGGGCGGGGAGGCCAGGAGGGAGGGAAAGACAAAGAAAGGGGTGCGGCAACTGGCAGGCACCCGACCAGAGCAAGAATGACCTCAGCGCCGGAGCAGCCTCGGAGCCTCAGAGCCAGGCAGCCAGGGCAGCTGCAGGGCACTGAGTGCCTTTCGTCTGCGCTCTGCCGGCCGCAGTGGGGACCTGGGCCCGCTGGCCAGCCGCGTGCCATCCTCAGCATAAATTGGAGCTCTTGCAGGGACCATCCCAGGCCACAGCCCAGCTGCCCGCCTTCCTGCTGCTCCTGTTGGTGAGTACTGAGTGTGCGCCTCTGACCCCAACCCCCAAGTCACCGGTCTCCTGGCACCCCCCGCCCCCCATACAGAAATCCGCAGCACCCCGGAGGGAGGCCGGAGTTGGCCATGCCGTTCTGGGCATAGTGAGTCCAAAAGCTGACCCTCCAGGTTCTGGGTTCCCCCGGACGGCAGCACCAGAAGTGTGTGACTGGGGATGCCACGCCTGGGCGCCAGCACCCTAAACCTGTCAGGCACCCGAGGTTCCTAGACACACACCTGCAAATCCAGCTTCCACTCCCAGAATGGGGGCCAGGCCAAGCCCGAGCCAGAGGCGGAGCAGGGAGGGAATGAGGCAGGCTTTCACCAGGTCCCCGTCCGGGCTGGCACGCAGCAGGGTGTCTGGGGGCCAGCCGAGCAGCCTGTGGCGCTCACCCCTCTTCCAGGTGATGGAAGCCCAGACCCCAGCTGCCGCCCAGGGCAGGGCCCTCTGGGCCCTCCTCCTGGCCACACTAGGCACCGCCGCCAGCCAGCCACTGCGGGGAGACTCCGTGTGTGCGGCCCGGCCTCTGGCCAAGTACAGCATCACCTTCACGGGCAAGTGGAGCCAGACGGCCTTTCCCAAGCAGTACCCGCTGTTCCGGCCGCCCGCGCAGTGGTCCTCCCTGCTGGGTAAGTGCAGCCCTGCCTGGGAGCCTGGCATGTCCCCGTGTCGGGGTGGGGGGGGAGGGAAGGCCCCTGGCAGCAGCACCACACCTCACAGTTTGGGGGCGCTCAAATCCAATTCACTTCAGTGCCAGCTATGTGACCGCGTGCTGGCTGGTGATGGCCTGGGCTCGATGGGTGAGGGCAGGCTGGCCAGAGTCACGGGAAGGCCATTGAGCTGGTCCCCAGCAGTGTCTCCCCATGTAATGGGGGCGGAGGGGGCGGGAAGAAGGGGTGTGCTCACACGGGGCGGCTGCTCACGCAGCAACGGGCCCACAGGGGCCGCGCACAGCTCCGACTACAGCATGTGGCGGGAGAAGCAGTACGCCAGCAACGGGCTGCGGGACTTTGCCGAGCGGGGCGAGGCCTGGGCGCTGATGAAGGAGATCGAGGCGGCTGGGGAGAAGCTCCAGAGCGTGCACGAGGTGTTCTCGGCGCCCGCCGTGCCCAGCGGCCTGGGGCACACCTCCTCCGAGTTCGAGGTCCACGCTCGGCACTCGCTTGTAAGTGCGGGCGGCGGGCAGGAGGGCAGGGGCCCAGGTGTGGCGGCCACCCAGCTGAGCCCTTCCCCGCCCCCCCCCCCAGGTGTCCTTTGTGGTCCGCATTGTCCCCAGCCCCGACTGGTTCGTGGGCGTTGACAGCCTGGACCTGTGTGATGGGAACCGCTGGAAGGAGCGGGTCGCCATGGACCTTTACCCACACGACGCGGGCACGGACAGCGGCTTCACCTTCTCCTCCCCCAACTTCGCCACCATCCCGCAGGACACCGTGACCGAGGTGAGGGCCGCGAGGCTGTGGCCGCACTGGGTCCAGAGGGTCACGGTGAGCAGGGGTGTGGTCCTGCCCAGGAGGGAGCTGGCTGCACTGCAGGATGGGGGGTATGAGGAGGGGGCCAGGCCTTCCTGGTCCCTTTCCCGGACCATGCACCAGGCGCCCCAGTGGGCGGCGAAGGCCCAGCTGGGGTGTTCCCATGCTGCCCTGCAGGCTCCCACCTGGGCCACGCACACAGCAGGTGCCAGTGGGCTCCTGGGCCCTCAGCCGAGCTGACAGCCCTCTCCCATCTCCCCAGATAACCTCCTCTTCTCCCAGCCACCCGGCCAACTCCTTCTACTACCCCCGGCTGAAGGCCCTGCCCCCCATCGCCAGGGTGACCCTGGTGCGTCTCCGGCAGAGCCCCAGGGCCTTCGTGCCTCCCTCCATAGACCTGGCCGGCAGGGGCAACGAGATCGGGGACGGCCTCTCAGGTAAGCCCAGTCCCCCCCTCCACCCCCACTGGGCCAAGTGCTCGGACCCCGGGAGCCGCTACGCCACCACTGGCGCCTGGGGGCAGAGAACCACGTGGTGAGCGTGTCACACGGGGCTGAGCTCAACTTTCACAGCAACGGCAGCGCCGACACCCAGCCCTGCACTGCCTCTTACCTCTCACCTTGAGGGTAACCCCGAAGCAGCGTCCCAGGAGGGACTGTCTGAAGGAGCAATAACTCCACCTCACACCCCCCACTCTCCCGCGGCCAGCCGCCCTCATGTGACCCACAGAGAGTGACAGTCCAGGGGCCAAGTGACAGCATCCACCACAGCAGCAGCCCCAACTTGCCGTGGAGGTCACCCCATTCTACGCCAGGCTCTTGGGGGTGATGGCCCACCACCAGGCTGGGCCAGGACCCAGCAACACCAGGGTCAGGAAGGGAGTCAAACGAGGGCCCCGAGCTGAGAGCTCGGCACAAGACCTCTGGGTCCCGGTGCTTCACAGCATGTGGTACCAGTTCTGGGGGTTCCAAGCGTTTGGGGCAGGACAACTTGGGGTTTGGCGGTTCAGAGCATTCTGTGGGGACGACTAGAATTCGTCCCCACAGAGACTCAGTAGTTGGTTGATTCAAGCTCTAAACTTACCACCATTGGTAGGTGCAACAGAAGGAGGTGGAGGGAGGTCCCGCCCCCATGGGAGGTGGCCTGTCACCGCAGACGGGCAGAGCTTCGCTGAGTGGACCCCTCTGTGCCCTCCCCCCCGGGCAGACGTGGAGGTGGCCCTGCCCCGGGGACGGGTACCTGCGTCAGGCGCTGTGAGTGTGGGCCATGCCCCGCGTGGTCAGCCCTGAGTGGGCCAGTGACTGAGTTCACAGCAGGGTCCCCGCCCCCAGGAATGTGGCATGGCTGCGCCCCGGGCTCCCGTCCCCACGCTGCTGCCTATGGAGAGGAGCAAGCACGCGGCTCGCAGCACAGAAGATTAAGTCGTGTCAGGAGGGTGGGGGGCGTTGTCTTGTCAGAGTCTGGAGCTGGTCTCGCGGGCGACCCCACCCCGGGGTGCCCCTCTACCACCAGCTCCTCCTCCCTGAGGCTCACGGGTTCCTTCTGTGCTTGGTCCAGTTCCAGAGACGCCGCTGGACTGCGAGGTCTCCCTCTGGTCGTCCTGGGGGCTGTGCGAAGGTCTGTGTGGGAAGCTGGGAGCCAAGATCAGGACCCGCTACGTCCGTGTGCAGCCTGCCAACCATGGGGCGCCTTGCCCCGAGCTGGAAGAGGCGGCGCAGTGCGTCCCTGACAACTGTGTGTGAGCCCTGAGCCCGGGGCTGGCGGGCCAGGCGCTTGGGTTGGGGCCACACCGCCAGCGGGCCGAGCGCAGCCTCATTACCTCTGAGCCGCACTGCTCACTGACGGCTCTGCACGGCGTGCCCGCGGGCGGAGGGGCATCCAGAGCCGGCGACTCCTTCCTGCAAGTTCTCCCTTGTGGCCCCGCAGCCTAAGGTCCGCTCGCGTGGAGACGCACCCGTCTGCTCTCACCCACGTCCGGTGTGTGTGCCACCGTGCGGCCACGGTCCTTCGTGCAGAGGACGTGTGCACCATGCCTGGCGGGGTGCCCTGCAGGACAGCCACCCGCCCCAGGCCCAGGAGCCCGTGCCGCACGTGCTGGCTGTGAAATACCTCGGTCCTGGTGCCCAGGCGGCCGCTGGCACAGCAGCTCTCACCAGGCCTGCTCCTCAGAGCAAGGCTGCCCGGGCACTGGCTGCTCCTGGCATCCAAGCAGTGACGCCATAGGAGACAAAAAAGGGGGTCGGGCTGGGGTACATCACCGGGCATTGTCACATGACTGATCTTGCACTTGAATAAAGACTATCTGTTTCCTGACACTGGTGGCCATCGCCTGGCGGGCACTGGACGAGGGCAGACAAGGGCCGCCCACCTGCCCCGGGAGCAGGGTCTCCCCCAGACTTCCTTGAGGAGCACACAGAAAGCGTCTGAACTTGTAAACATGGTGCCAGTCTCCTCCCCAGGCCACTGAGCACTGGGACCCCACCTCAGAGGTGGCCCGGAGGGCTCACTGCTGGCCTGCCCTGGCCCTGGTCTGAGGTTGGGGGTTTGAAACCTTGTGCTACCAGCATGGATCCCCTCAGGGACTCCCCAGTGAGCAGAGTGGAGGCTGGGCTGGGCCCTCAGAGCACGGCAGGAGATGGAGACACTTTGGGGCCGTTATTCCTCCTGCTTGGGTTCCCGAAGGTCCCTCTCTCTCACCCACTGCAGCCAAGGGCCTGGAGAGCGCCACCCACCCCAGCCCCGGCAGCCACCCCCATGCCTTCCAGGACCCAGGGACCATATTGCTGGACTCAGCTCCCCCTTGACACAGCAAGTTCCTGCAAACTCGACCTCAGAGCCCTTCCATCCTCCGCAAACACTCCCCTCCTTGGCCCCATTGCTCTCTCCAGACTCAGATCCCCAAAGGTCACCTTAACCCTTGGCCTTGAGGAGGAAGGAGGGAAAGCAGCTTCCTGTGA